>CM031858.1:82006024-82031603 GCA_018697195.1 Certhia americana | reverse complement strand
ATGTTATGTTATGTTATGTTATGTTATGTTATGTTATGTTATGTTATGTTATGTTATGTTACGTTACGTTACGTTATGTTATGGAGCTGAAGCTAGAAAGTAATTTATTTATTTTCCACAAATTGCTGGGGTAGGAAATTAAACAAAAAAATGAAATTGCCTTGGATTCTGAACCTTGTCTCATGTGTGTTCCACACTGGCCACTGCTCAGACCACAGGCTGGAAAATTAGTATGAACTGCTGTGAAAATGTAGTCTGATTTCAGGTCTAAGGCAGGAGTATAGTTGTACTTCGATCACAATTTAAACACTACAGAAAAATGGACCTAACACCACTTAAAAAAAAAAAAGTTGGTTTAATGGTTGAAAATCATATGTGCTACAATAGAACAGATTTATTGTTTGCACTTTTCCACCATCAGTTTTTAGCCACAGGCTCCTGCAGTGCTCTTACTAATTAAAAGATCTTTCTCATTGCATTAATGCAAGGACTATGATTAAGAAAATTCTTCTTTCTCTCATTATACAGAACTGGAAGATATATTTCCCAGAGCTTTAATCATTCTGATTTCTTCAGTACCTATCCAGCTACCATGTGGTAACATTCCTTTTTTGCTGTGAAACCATGACTGTGCTCAGCATCAGCTGCAGTCCCAACTTCAGACATAAGGGACTCCAGCTGCTGCCGTTCGAGATTTCCATGTTTACAAATCAGAGTATTGCTTTATTCCTTTGGGATAATCATTGCACTTGGAGATGCTGTAGTACTTCTGTCTAAATAAATTAGCCTAGAAGAATTGCAATATCAATTTAACTCACTCATGTACAAAATTAAATAGATACATAATATTTAAATTAAATGGTTAAGTAACATTTGACATTTTAAATGCTCAGAACTCAATTAGCTTAGTTGCATAGCAACTGGTAATTCTTTTTTTAGAATCCTCTTCAGTAAAGGTGCAGATAAACAAAACCTTATAATATCAAAATACGATATATGAAGTAAGGGTTTCTTTTAAGACTTTTTATTACTTTTCAAGGAAGCCAGGGGGTTTGCAGCTTTTCTAATGGTATTAGAGTAGTTATAATTAATTTTCCTGAATAATGAGGAAGTCACTTAAAAATAAACTGGTTATTATTTTCATGGTCATTGTAAAACTCAGATCTTGGGTTTTTTTTTACCATAAAATAAACATGCATATAAAAAGAGAAAACCAGGAGCACTAAATTAAATATGTGAAGGGGCCCACCTGCAAATTCAGTTGCACACCTTCACCTTTACACCTTCACCTACAACTTTAGTTCTGGAAACAAAGGTCTTCTGAATCCTGACAGATTTATACAAAGGTGTTTTTCAAGATAGTCTCTTTCTGTATGCCTTCACAAAAAAATAGTGTAAAGAATGAAGTCTTTTACCAACTGAGGTAGGATTTTCATAGTGGAATACAAAAAGTGTGAGACTAAGAAAAACATGAGAAATAAGGAGGGGAAGCAGAAGGACCTGTGGAGAACTGAGTGACAGTGTGGAGTAGGGAGAAGGCAATATAGTATAAACTGGTTCTCTGCCTGCCTGTGGTAGCCTAGAGTTCAGGTAATTGGCTTGGCAACTGAGAGAGTTGACAGGTTTCTGTCAACTAAGTCAATGCTGTCTGGAACTGACTGTCTATCTACGCTATTTCCAGAAAAACACAACACCACAGTGAAGTCTCCCTTAACAATCCAAATAATGTAATATGGAAAAATCTGTCACTAAGATTTTCACTCATTTGACTATTTTTAATTTGTTTCTATCTGACTTGAGGTTTTTAAGAGTGGGACCCTTGACAACTTGTAGAAATGTTAATTGCTAGGGCTCAGTCTACTTCAGTTAGTCTGTCTTTGTCTTTGTATGTCTCAATGAACACCTTTACACAACATCATAGACTACTTATAGGTCGCAATGAAGTTTATGAAAGTTTACAACTCTTAACAAGGCTTCATCATAGACAGTATTTTCTGCCAGATATCCATGGCAAACTTAGTTCTTTTAAAAACCTTTGACTTTATATTTGCCTGTATTGAAACTCAGAATGTTTTGTCTTGATGATTTTTTTCTCTCATTTATTTACCATTCCCTCAATTTTTGTGCAATCTGTAAACTGTATCAATAACTCCTTTTCTGATCATTGGTAAAAGTGGCATACAACTTTGTGTGAAAAATCAGCTTCAATAATTCTTCTGGTTTTTTTGTCCTATATTTAAGTCTTCCTGTTAGAAGGGTCAGATGATTTAAAGAGAAAAAGCCATCCACTATCTTCTTCCACAAGAATCCACATGATTTGGACACTCATCTTTAAGGATTGGACATTGCAATATGAAATAAACAGCTGAAACACCCAGGAGCTATCACAATGTGTTTCATCTATATAAATGGTTTTTTTTCCAAAAACGAATGTTAAGCTGACTAAAGAACTAAAAAATTCTTGTCAGTTTCAGAAGTACAGAACTGTTGAGGTTTGCAGGGTCCTCTGGAAGTTATCTGGTCCAACCTCTCTTTTTGATTGGGGCCACTTAGATCAAGCCAATTTACCAGGAACAGTGTCCAGATGGCTTAAGAATATTTTTAATGACAGACATTCCACAATCTCTCTGGGCCACCTGTGCCACAATTGCTCATCCTCATGCTAAAAACGTGTTGTCTGATCCTCAGGGAGAATCTCCTGTTGTTGAGGCCCTTATTTGTTTCATTTAACTGGTTTATTGTTAAAGTTTTAATGTCAATGGTTTGTTCTTATGTTTCCCGATGTTCTCCCAGAGTTGGTTTATTCCTGAAGTTGTATCCTCCCCTAAGGTACCTTGTATGGCATTTCCCCACCCCTTGTTCCAGCTCCATCCCTATCAATCACTGTTACCCTGCCCCTTGTTCTGACACCTTCCATGTCACTCCAACCCTGAACCAATCCTTTGAGTGTTCCTCCCCCTGGGCATTCCTGGGTGTTTCCTAAACCTCGATGCCCCATTGGACCATGTGTCCTGTCCTCTGCTCCCCCTTGCCCCAGTTGGCCCCAAAGAAATGCTGTAACCCCTTCACTCTGCCCCTGCTGATCCCTCACTGGATTGTGTTTGGTACCCACCCCTTGCTCTGGTGCTGTATAAAATCCTGAGCACAGCAGTGCTTGGGGCTCTTTGGTTCCTGAGCCCTTCAATGTGAATAAACCTCCTGTTGGAACCTCAGAACTGAAGAGCCTCCTCCTTCTCCTTTACCTACCCCCTGACTGCATTTAGAGCCCTTCCACTGCAGAGCAAGTGGCTCTAAAGGTTCAGCTGTCAGCACAAACCACACACTGCAGTTGTTCCCCACACCTGGCACAGAACCGGGGTTCTCCCAGCTAGCCCAGGCTCCAGAGGGCTGTGTCAGCTGAGTTTCAGATTGTGCCCATTGTCTCTAGTCCTGCCACTGGCCACCATGGAAATGAGCATCTTTTTGTGACCTCTAACGAGGCATTTATACAAGATATTAAGATCTCTTATAAGCTGCCTACTGTCATCTGAAATATCTCCAGAGATGGGGGCTCAAACCATTTCCTGGTCAGACAAGTTCAACTGGGTGTCCACCACTAACCCCAGGTTTTTTTCTGCAAAGTTGCTTTCAAGCTGGATGTCCCCAGATTACAGCAGTGCATCAGGTTGTTCCTCCCCATGTGCAAGATTTTGTACTTTAATTTCTAGTGCTGATTATGTTCCTCAAACCATTTCTCTTTCCTGTCTCTCTCTTTCTAAATGTGATCACAATATTTGTTTTATTTCAATCTTTTGGATCATTACCAGTGTTCCAGGTGCTATTGTAAATCAACATGAATACTGCAAAGAGATGTTTATCCAGTTTTTTTAAACTCTAGCATTAAATCCAAATATGTAGGATTGAGACAATTCCCTTATGTTTGTTACATTTTATGGCATTTCCCTACCCTTTGTTCCAGCTCTTTCCCTGTTACCCTGCCCCTTGTTTTGGCACCTTCCTGCTTTCACTCCAAGAACTAGGAAACTTTAATTGTCCTTGTTTGGGAATTGCTTTATTCTACCTCTGCTTTAAAAAGAATAGCCTTTGCCATTCTGTTCAAATCCCAGAGAGACTAAATTGTCTGTGCAACCCTGTAAGGATCTGCTGACAGTGAGGGCTTAGTAGAAGAGAAGTCTTCCAGCACTGTATGCAAGAGCAAGACTCCTGAAGGGTTTTTCCAACAAATTACAGAACCAGTGTCAGTACGAGATCTACCCTGCCTGGAAAAAACCCCACGTATTTCGTAGCAGTTACATGATGGATAGTCTCAATGTGGTGTTTATTCATAGCAAGCATTTTTCTTTGAAAGGAAGAAATTATTAAAAAATATAAGCATTTGTATTTTCTTGATTCTGCAATAAAGTCACAGTAATACAATGCCATCAACAAGACTTGCATGGTCTAGCTGAAAAGGGTCATATTAAAAGAATCCTCTGAAAGCAGCAATATGAGCAGTTTCACCCCATTACCCTTACTGTCACTGTTTCACTGAGCTCAGTGTATTAAAAATGGAAAATCATTCCCACATTTAGCTTATTCCCATAACTAATTAGGTCAGAATTGGAATTTCTGTTAGAAGAGTACCCCAAAGGTATTAAAATACCACTAAATGCCATATCTGATTTTTCAGACACTACTGCACTGCATCTTCTTTACAAAACAGATAAAATATACTAATCCAATGAGGGGGTATTTAAACTGTTAAATAGCCCATACATCTTGTATAGGCAGACCACTTTCGATGATATTAAAGTAAATTGGCTTCATCTCTTCCTAGATACTGATTGATCAGTACTTTCAGTGGCACAGTGAAACCCAGTCTTAGGATTTCATTATTAGCTATAGCACTTAAATATGTTAATAATATCCAAGAAAATGGAATAAAATCACTGATGTGTCAGAAGAAAGTAATTCATAGTACCTGTAAGACGGTGCTTGGAAGATGAGTGCTGGTGTTTAACTAAATGTTTTAGTACCATAAAATTTCATAACCTTTCTACAAAGCGCAGTCAATACAAATTAGATGTTGGCAACAGTAGATTCTTATTTTAGATGTATCCTGCAGAATCAGAAATACTGCAAAAATTGTCAGATAATGAGGCAAGTAAAGCAAAAGTTCTTATGTGGAATGTTGAGAGACAAAATATTGGAATTTTAAAAATTAAAATGAACGTATAAGCAACCACCCAATCACAAGAATCTCACTCTGTAGTGTAAACAAAGGCTGCACTTGCAATGGACTTTTGCTAGTCAATTGCTGAGTCTTCAGAGCACATCCTTCACTTCCTTTCCTCTTTGGCTCACTGCTAGATGAAACAGGGCGGTCAAAGTGTGGCAAAAACAAGGTCCTCAATTGGAAATTTGAGCATAATTCTCAGATGAAGTCCCTGCATGGGAACAGTGCCAGTCCTTTGAATAGTGCTTGACAGCAACAATTCTTTTGATCCTACCTGCTTAATCATTAATCTTTGTAGTCATGCTTTCTGCTGTTCTCAATTCCTTTCTCTGGTTTAGTGCTTTTTGAATATTCTAAAAACAATCATCAATTTCCGTGCTTTCACCCATAATGGCCAACAGCCTTTGAGGGTATTCAGAGAGTGAATTTAAACTGTATCAGGTTGCAGGTGTAGCTGGATCTGTCTCCCATAACCTTGGCCTGGGATTGGTCAGGATTTTCCAAGTGCAAATTACTGCATTACGATGGATGATCTTTGCAACTTTAAATCTCAGTCGTGGCTGGACCCATATTATGTTTTATTTATATTATGGATTTGTTTCTAAGAGTGTTCTTTGCTTAGGTAATAGCAGAAGCTCAATTGCTATGAGACTTGTACTAATGACAGTATTCAAATATTAAATTCTAAAAATTCCTGTCTTTACCATGTCACATCAGTTATTTGCTCAGTATTGCTAGGGAACAGAGAATGTAGGTTTAGAAGAGCGATTATTGCTGCAGCTTTCAGCAGTACCTCTGCATGTTTAAAGGACAAAACAAACAACACATTTTAAAGAATGTGCTTCTCAGCTTAACTTCTTTTTATTGCCTTGGAGTCTAAGGTAAGAGTAATATCTTTAAAGTCAGTAGAATTTTCAATTTACATTCTTGCTTTAAAAAAATTATTACTTGATTAAGTTTTGACTGCAAACACTTTGCTTCATGAATGTTGATAATCTGATATTAAAAATTAAAGATACTGCAATATGCTGTAGCTGATCTAATAAGAAATTTGGAATTGTATTTAATTTACTGTGGGAAGAAGTAAGCTATTAAGTAGTCTTCCCACCAAAGCTTCTAACAATTTTGTTTCTGTGTCACTTTCTTCATGATTTAGTTGTGCCACCCTCAAATTTTTTCAAGGGTTTATACAAAATTGTATCAGTCGGTTGCTCTTTAAAATCAAGTGTCTACTGAACATAAACAAATATATGCAATTGAAAATGAGTCTTTCTTTTTTTAAAACTTGTAGCTCTGGCTATATATAAAGATGTATTTTGCATGGGAAATATTGAAATTAACTTTAGGGCAGCACCTATTCCTTCCAGTGAATCATAAATACTATGATCTCTGCCATATAAGTTTTGTTATTCTGTGGATTGAAGCAGTGTCATCAGTTTCAACTCAAATCACAAAATCAAACTATTGGCCCTACTACCCTGCTCTTATTTAAGATGCAGCAGTCAGATACTCTGGTATGACAGGTCACACCCCTTTAAAAAGCTGCTGGGTTTAAGTCCTATTAGCATTCTCTGAGCTGTTTCTTCTACCCTTCTGGCAGCTATCCTTCTAACGGTTTGGCAATTACTGTAAATCTGGAAAGAAGTAAGAAATAATTAGCTTGGTCAAACATGAGCAATCACAAGAACAAGACAATTATGACTATCTTCAAATACTTTGATCTACCGTATTTTCAGTTACTGGTGTGGTAAATTATTCTGTAGAAAAGACTGTGACATGGTGAGCAATATGTTGACCTTTCAGTTCTGAACTACAGAATGAGTAAAATACTAGGAGAGAATGAATGAATCTTTTCATTATTGAGATTAAATTTAAAACTTTGGAGTTTGTATTTATCATCCTCACTTCCTCAATTTTATTTCATAAGAAATAATTTATGAGTACATGAATGCTTACCTACACATATTTTCTCTCTCACACTTCTTTTAGCACACATCAAAATATATTTGTTTATCAGACAGAGAGACATACAAACAAGGTAATATTTCTCTTCCCTGTCACACTATTAAGAAACAGTAAATTTAGTAAACAAAGAACTTCAATAACACAGGGAATTTGAGAGAGAATTCTCTGTTTCTAAAAATCTTTCCTTTCTTGGTCAAGAAAATATTAGGAATGAAAGCAAAACTCTTTAATCAGTGCTATTCCTGCCAGTGCAAATGTCAACATTTTCTCATACAAATCCTTATGGTTAATGGCCCACAGTTTCTCTGAGATATGAATATCCAGCTAAGTTCTATTTGGCCTTTAGAAAAGCCATACAACAGAGGAAAGTGAAGAAACCTTTTTGATTGCTGTAAGGCTGCTGATGGATGATCTTAATATCTTATGATGCTCGGTAGGTTTCATGCACCACTGATAGAAAGATTGATATTTATATAAAGAAACCTTTGTATGGACTGTGGATTTAATAACCAAAGCAGAGCTAGCTCATGAGAATGGCAAATCCATGCAATTTACAATCACTACAAGGCTTTGATATTTTCCCTCTGATTGAAAAGGCTTCTAAAAAACTTGATGGACACCATTCATGTGCAAGTGATTGACATCCCGTGCATCTTGTTTGGCTCAACACGTTGATGTTTATGCAGTTTGTTTCCTCTCCTTTTTCTTAAGGCTGTCTGGATAAGGTGGTAAGGCACACCTTTTTTTTCCTTGATAAACTATAAATACTGCTTGTTTAAACTCAATTGTAAAAAAAAAAAAAGTAGGCCACTTCCACAGTTAAGGTAAATATTTGTAAGTCCCTTTGAATTCTTAAAAACACACTCATTTGCATTGCATTAGATAATTTGACATTTTTCCTGGATTTCATTGTATTTTTATTATCCATTTGAAACCCTTTAAAGATTAGGACAAATGTACAAGAACAATAAAGAAAAGACTAATGAAATCTTCCAAAACTTTAAGAAAACTCTTGTCTTATCTCACTTCTTGTTTTAGACGAGACTCTTTACTCCTCCCTGTGATAAAATGAAGCTTTGAGCTGAATTCAAATGCAAATAGTTTCTTAGGATGACTCAATCTGCTTTAGTAAATAATTTGCACATGATGCATAGAGTGTGCAACAATTTATCAGGCTCTTAATTCAAAATTTTTAACCTACAAAATAGGTACATTTCTTATTTGTCAATTTTTCCCTTTTGCTGCTTTTCTATCCTAGTAAGGTCAATATATTTTAAATGGAAAATTGTATTTGTCCTGAACTTGAAATGCAAGACTGAAAAAAAGTAATTTAAATGCAATCTGCAGGTAGCAAATGGTATCTGTGTGAATTATTGAGGAGAACAAAGACAGTCTAGAAGCACCAAAGCATTTAGACTCCCTGTCTAATGATCTTAGACCATCAATAAAATAATCTTTTTTTTTTTTTTTCTGAAACTTCTGACTGGCATAAATGGGAATTATTTTCAAATGAAGGTAAGGTTTCTGGATTGACATTGAAAGTAGTCCTGAAAAAGAGGAATGTAATGGTAGCTCACATGTTGAAACAGCTGTCAATCAATAGTCAACAAGAAGGAGAGATTGTTCTTTTGTGCCCCAGAATTTGATCATATGGATTTGTACATCTTCATTACGAATAGAAAGGAGGATCCTGGGAACTACTGACCTGTCAGCCTTACTTCTGCACCTGGGAATATCATGGTACATCTAGAATTTAGACTGAAGAGTACTGAGGTGGTTTGAAGCAACCAGCACAGTTTCCCCAAGAGCAAGTCCTGGCTGATGGGCCTGATGGCCTTCTATGATGGAGTAGCTGCATCAGCAGACAAGGGAAAGGTTTCAGATGTCATTTATCTGGGCTTCTGTAGGGCCTTTGACTCAGTCCTCCATAATATCCTTTTCTCCATATTGGAGAGAGAAGGATTTGATGGGTGAACCGTAAGATGCATAAGAAAGTGGTTGGGTAATCATATCCAGAGGGTTGTGGTCATAGGCTCAGAATCCTATGGATGGTTGGACATCAGTGATAAGTTGTGTGCCTTAGGGATCTGTGTGGGGACCAGTTGGATTTATTATCTTCATTAATGACATAGAAAAAGGGACTGACTGCACCCTCAGGAAATTTGCAGATGATAAGAAACAGAGTGGTGCAGTTGAAATGCCTAAGGGATGGGATGACATCCAGATGGACCTGGACAAGCTCAGAAAATGGGCCCATGGGAATCTCTTGAGGTTTAACAAGTCCAAGTGCAAGGAGCTGCAACTGGGTCAGGCAACTCCTGGTATCAACCCAGGCTGGGGGATGAATAGATCCAGAGCAGCCCTTCCCAGAAGGACTTGGGGATGCTGGAATGGCTGGACATGACCCAGCCATGTGAACTCACAGCCCAGAAACCAAATGTGTCATGGGCTGCATCCAGAGCAGTGTGGGCAGCAGGGGAGGGAGGGGATTTTGCCCCCCTACTCTCCTTTCTTGAGATTTTGGCTGGAGTGCTGCATCCAATGCTATAAAGACAAATCGACCATCTTGTATTGTTCAATGGTGAAAAATAGATGTAAAAAGCATTTTTTGTAAACTAATATATTACACCAGAGAAATGCACTGCCTGAATTTCTGTCTCCAAAAATGTACTGTGACGTCTTAGAAGATGATATAGATATATTTAGTAATACCACTAAAGTAAAAAAGGTTATCAAATATTTATTATATTTTAGTTATGTGGGCACAGGCATTTTAGATATTTTGGGCTTAGATCTCACTATGTACTGTACTTTCAAGGGATTTTTAGTTTGGTCAAAGTCTTATAAGTTTTCATCATTTCCAATGTGCATATCTTCCCATCAAGACTGATCTCATAAAAGTCATTCCCAATGCATGCTCTGAGTCTTCCGATTCTCGAGTTTGAATGACAAGTTCTAATAGGAATAGTAGTTTTTACAGAATCCCTAATACTTTACAATTCCCAAGTTTCAGTACCTTTAATTAGCAGTTGAATAATCTTATTAGGTAGTAGTTATGATTGCAGACAGATCATCTATTTTGTACAATTTTCTCTTTGCAAAAAATTCAGGTGCAAAATGAACACCTCACAGATTTCTGCTCCTTTTACATTTTAGACAAAAATATATGAAAAGCATCAGGAAATTATATGGGAGTGCATTTTCATACTAAATACTGAAGATTTATGATAACATTACAGTTTCATTTCAGTAAAGTTACAGTGCATAAATTTTTTAGCCATGCAGGTTTCAGTGTCATTTTTGATGGCAAAATGTAAAGGCTGTATTTACAGACTGTAGCAATAATTGGGCAAGATAAAACTGCTGAGTGTAAGAGAAGTTTATTATAGGTATAATAGGAGTAGAAACAACTTCAATAACCTAATAATTTTAAAATTTGTAGAGTTGAAAATAATGTCATTTTAGCACGACTGTTTAAGACTGAAGATGAGTAAATAATTTACTCAGTTAAATTAGCTTCTTCTGCTAACTGTATGTAAGGAGGATCATAATTTTTCTGTATTTATCCACCATTCAGAGTTACTACAATCTGTAAGCTTTGTGTTGATTTCTTTAAACAGCTCTGTGAAATCTCTGCAAATATGCAAATCCATTTTTCCAGGAATATATGACTGTCATGTTCAAGTCATTGCCTGATAATTATTCATTAACAATTAATAAAAGGTGGTATCATTGGATCTAGACTTCCTAGATATAGTAATTATTGAAAAATTATATTCTATTAATAACTAACTAGCAAGATAACATTAAAATGCATTTACTTATGGAACCTGAGCAGCAAACCCCTTTTCTCAAATTAGAAACTTTTATTCACTCTTAACTTTTCTTTTTGTATATTTCGATCTATGATTTTCATATTTTTGTCTATTTTATGAGCTAATTTGGAACAACTATATATATATATGGGACAAAAATTTTAATTGCTTATTCTAAAATACCCTGGAACTAGGCAATATTTCTAAATGTATCAGAGTCAGTTCTTTTTCCTAGTGATTTTTTTCTGTCTCTTTCCTCATTGTTCCATCACTGAGACAGTGACTGTCTCTTTCAAAACAGCTTGAGCTGACTTAAAATTGCTAGGAGTGTTTTATCTAAATCTGTCCTATTAAACCTATTTTCAATTGTTCTTTCCAAATGAATGGTGTCTACAGATAGGGAGGTCTTTTAATCAGTAAATTAATTAAAATTGAAACTATTGAAGATGTTTTTTCTACATTTATTGATATTCACTGGGAGAGTAACTGTATTCAACTACAGCAGAAACTGCCCCATATGGAATGAAGAGTATTTTTATTCTTTTGACCAGATTTTTGGCAAGATCTGTGTAAAGGTATGGTTGTCCATAAAGATACACATGATACACCTGTAATTTAGGTCACTGATGATGGAGGATGCAATGGTTTGTCTATTTCTCTGTGACAGTGATATCTGGCTTGAAGCAACGTCTCATCAATTAAAAAAATTTGACTGGCTGTATGCATGTGCAAACATTTCTTCCTAGTGAGTAGCTGCGGTGACAAGTGCTAGTTTCAAGGCTGCTGTTATGCATAAATCCTTTTCAGTTTTTGTGGTGGGCTCTCCTTGGCTAACTGCAAAATCCCCATCCAGATGCTTGCTGGCTCCACCTCTCTGTGAGGCCCATGCTGTTCCACGTGGTGATTCACTGAAGTCAGAACTTAGCACTGGAGCTATTACCTGTAACTCTGACCTTAACTGAATGACAGAAAGTTAAACGGCCTCTCTATGCTCCTGTTCTTTGTGTAGTATTAAAGGAAAAAAAAAATTCAGTCAATTATGGGGAAAAAAATGAATAGACAAATATACTGTACCTCGCTAGTGGACTCTTACATAAAATTAGAAGAGGTCCGTTCATCTGCCTGAATTTCCTGAAATTAACTGATAGAACAGTGAAATTGAGAGGTATCCATAAGATGCAAAAAACAGAATTAACAATATATCCTCTTTAGGGTACAGAAGAAGTTTCACACGGAGATGAATTCAGCCTTGCAGTATTAACAATGTTTCAATTGCATTTGGACTAGAGGTGAAAGAATATGATTTGTCACATAGTAAAACAATGCCTTCATTCAGCTATATGAAAGAATAATTTTGTGTCAACATATGCTTAATGATAGAGAGGAAAGTATTAAAGTTTGTCCTTCTCCCATATCACCAAAAGTTTTGAATGTATCTCTTGATAGAATAACATACATAATAATATATACAACATGACTTCCTAAGACTCAAGATTTAGCTAGAAAGAGAGATCACAGGGAAAAAAGAAAACCACTGGATCATGTGCCTTTCATTCTCAAGTACCCGTTGAAAAAAGCATATATCAACATGTTTAAAAGCAAAAAGTCAAGTATGATAATGGAATAATATCTGAAAAGGCTCTGTTCTAAGAATAATTTACCTGAATCTGAAGGGCTGGTTCATCCACTTCAGTCCAAGAGGTTGCAACTCTGAACCTACCTATCCCAAAAGTTCTCAGTCTGGAATTTGTGGCACTGGGCTAAACAGTTGAAGGGCTGAATGGTTGAAGGATTTGTAATTTTTCTACATCTTTTTCCCTACCACACTGTGAAACAAGAATCATATCTAAGTAAAGCAATAAACAGAAAGTAAATTGGTTTGCTATGCAAATATTAAAAATTCCCAAACAATACCCCACATTTAATATCAGTGAGGGCACTGACTAGTCTCATTTGGTCCGTGTAGGTTCTGGATACTGCCAAGACACAGAGAGATTTTTCAGAGTCAGCGAAAACAGTTAACCTTAAACAAGAATCTGAAAAGGAGAGGATATAATTTAAATTGCATACTAAGGCATAGACACAACTCTGGAGTAAATAAACATACAGTTGAAAACTGTCCTGTTCAAGCATCAGTACTGGGAACAAGCATTTTGTGAAATACACATCGCTCAGTTCAAGACACTGCAGTGACAGGTGCAAAGAAACACAGCATGCAACACTACCACTAGAAGATATCCTAATAAAACCAAGAATGTGAGTTTCTTTTTCCTTGGGGATATTGCTGTCTATTGGCTGACAATGAAAGCAAGCAGCAACAAAGGGTGGCCTGCTGACCCGTGAGACCACAATAGTGTTAGCAGTTGCTCATTGCTCCTTGAATAAACAAGTTCAGATGAAGTAGAATGGCTTGAACATTGGCCCAAACTCAGGCTTTAGGCATATGTTCGACTAGGATTAGGGTAAAAGGAACAGGAGACATGACCTTCCACATTTGATTAAAAACATTAAGAAATTGCATAATGTTTCTCCATTGAAAATCTGAAATCTGTCATTCCTCATTGCTTATTTTTGATGAAGAATATTTTGGTTGTTTTCCTCTCTGTCATTTGTGGACACCTTTGACTTAAGTAGGTAATGAATGTACAGTATGTACTGTTCTTGAAAGAAGTATTAGTTTTTCCTTTGATTGTATGTTGCATGTGGCCTGTTTAACAGTCAGGAAAGTGTGAGAAAACTGGAGTTGATAAAAAGACAAGAGGATATTAGCCTTAAATGTTGTGCATATGTAATTAACTATTAGTAACAGCAAAACCACCAAAAAGCTTCTATATTTCTTTCCAAGTCCTAATATAAAAATATGTACATATTTTTGGTTTTCAATACAGTTTTGATTTAATAAAACATGTTCTTGACTAGTGTATTATACAATCACCACGAACTCTCAAGATTCAGATGCCTAACAGCTGTTGCAGAAATGTTATAAATAAGGCTAATGATTACAAAGCTGTCTAGAAATTTACAACTTTATTTATCCGGTTGTAACATTTGTATGGTTAGCCAGTGGTTTATATACACAAGGATCATTGAAGAACTTTTGTAGAGATCAATTTGGGAATTGGCTACTTATTAACAGATTATGAATCTGGAAGTGAATTATTAGGAATGGGAAACAGATACCAGATCAAGTGAGGTATAAAGAAGTGCATATACAATGTTAGTATTGCAAAATAAGAACAGATGGAGACCTCTGAAACTGTAAATAATTCATTCCATAATTTCATGTTTTACTGCAGAGAACTGGGTAAAACTTAGTGGATTTTCCCAGGTGGCCTAAAAGATCTGATTTGTTTCAAAGCCCTTATGAATTGATACTTCATAGATCATTGAAATTGTATTTCTTGAGTTATTCAAGTGTATACAAGAAATTTCAGGCTTTGCCTCTTCGACTTTACATAATAACATATATGTCCTCCACAGAGTCACTCAAAAACACACACTTGCAAATGGAGAAATCGACTGATTATATTCAGACTCTCACTTACTTACTCAGACACTGCTTTGTTTTATGTGGCACGGGACTCAGGTCGGTGATTGGTTCTCTCTAGTACTACCCCTATAGAAACATAAACCAGAATAAATGGTGACATTTAGATCATATGTCAGTAGAGAAATTATTTTTACATCCTTTCCAAAACCTGATAATTCTGCAAGAAGCAGAGGTTTTGCAAAAGAAGATTTTCAGGAGATAAGTAAAATGAAAAATGAAGTTAGGGGATTTTGAAGATTTGATTACATGGAAAGAAGCAAGACCAAGTTTTCATGAGGTATGTTAATTTCCTGAGGTGTGAAAGCTGCCAGTGCCCAAATGTGATAATCTGTCACTTCTGAATACCTTTTGCATCCTCTTCTAGACTGAATCAAGAGTGAGTATATGCCAAGATATTTTCTGCAGCATTGATGCCTGAGAAGGGACCCACATAGGGAACTGTAATGTACCTTCCTTGTCACTCAATCAGATTCCCTTCTCTTGAAAAAGCAAGGCAAAATATGTATAGTTTTGGTGCACAGTGAGGATTCACATGCATGTCTCTCTGGATGCAGCTTACATATACTGCCAGTCACGAGTGGGAGGGGTGCTTGCTCAGCGCTGGTACAAAAGCAGGCAATTATATAACTGTATAACACTTACACTTGTCAGCATCCTCTACTGTTGGAGTCTGGAATTATGAGAAATATTTCTTTGCATGTGTAAGAGATTTTAATATCTCTGACAAACAGTGTTTTTTACCTTTGTTCATGGAAAAAGAGCTTTTAAACTCTGGAATGAAGCGGAATTTTCAAGAGTGTGTATTAGTAGAATAATGTGTAGATGCATCACAAGGTGAGAATTTTAGATCTATGGGGTTTTTAGGATGGTAAGCAGGTGAAGACAAGATGGAAAAGTGGTTTTTGGGTTTCCTTCTTCTTCCTCATCTGCTCCATGTTCTGCAATGAGGTGGCATGTTATGGTTGGTTTAGAGTAGAGTAACTTTCTAACACGAATAATAGCTATTGGAGAAGTATTATAAATACTGATTATGTGGATTGTAGTATAAATGTACACAACACCCTTTGTGAAGGGTTTTCGGGGTTTTGTGCCTTGGACTGACCTGCAATGAAGAGTTCTGCTGGTCAGGAACAGAATATATTGATAAGAAAGAATAAACAATGAATGAGAAGATCAGAAGAGACGACTCACGGCCCTTCCTTTGATCTTGTGGCTGGGGAAAAAAGACTTCATTTGCATTCTTAGGTCACGGAATACAGCAGAGAAAAACACACAGAAATATTTTTAATAAACCCAAGACTCTACTACAAGGATGCAGCTAGAGCCTTGCAAGATCCAGTGTTCCTGTTGGTCTGTTGCTTTCTTTGTGTGTTGAGGATGTCTCTGTGTAGTGACACACTCAACGGACCTTATCGCTCTCTAGAACTACCTGAAGGGAGGCTGCTGTGAGGTGGGTGTGGGCCTCTTCTCCCAAGAAACAAATGGAAGGACAAGAGGAAATGGCATCAAGATGTGCCAGGGAAGATTTGGATTAGATATTGGGAAAAATTTCTGCACCAAAGCAGTTGTCAAGCATTGGAACAGGCTGCCCAAGGAAGTTGTGGAGTCACTGTGGAGGTATTTGAAGGATGTAAATGTGGTGCTGAGGGGCACGGTTTAGTGGTGGACTTGGAAGCATTGGGTTAAACGTTGGACTGGAGGATCTTAGAGGTATTTTCAAACCTAAATGATTCTGTGATTCTATGATTTTCCTCAAATCAGCTTCTACCATCAGTAGATTAAAAATACTGAAACACATTTTAATATATTTGGTTCAAATTTATTCTTGATTCCTTAAAAGCTTGGGAGATTTTACCATGACTGAATAATTCCAGCTGAGAGAGAAGTAAAATCTTCTTTTTATTATGAAAATTTTTCCTGCTAGTAAACTAAGTGCCTCTACAATCTGTTAAATAAAGAAAACTCTACTTTATAATGGAAAGGACAATTTGAGTTTAGAGTCAGTGTCTTTTAATCACGTTATTTTAACTGTACATTTCAATAACATTTAGTAAGTTAATAATGCGTTTTATGTACAATAATCTTCAAAGAGAAATGCCCTAATGGCTTTCAGATAATTTACACTGTCAGAACTGCAACAAAATTTTTCATATACAGTATTGCTTTTTCTCTTTAATAGAAATAGTGATTTTATATAGTACACATTTATTTTATATAGCCAGCCTTCCGAACTGAACAAATTAACTTACAGAAAACATTGTAAAAGTCCAACTGAGTGATAAGGTAACCCAATCAACTGTGTCTTATGTGTCTTTAAGTCACAGCCAGCTGACAAGCAGTAAAGGGAGTGACTGCATATCAAAACTGGATAATATCTCATGAAACCGGAGAGACTGAAAAATACAGTTGTGACTTTTAATACATTGTCATGCATATACTTTCCTTTACTGGTGAGATTTGACATCAAGAATAGAGGTAAGTTTATTTTATTTCTACATCAGAAAATGGTGCAGCTTTTGTGCTGTGAAATTCCTGCATTTTTCCCCACTCTTGAATTCAAGGTTTCATTTGTAAGTCACCCAGTGGTCTAGACTCCATAAAAGGAGATGTACAAAAGCTTTATGATAGCAGTCAGTATCTTTATGGGAACATCCAGCACCTCCCTTCAGGCACAACTGTACTGTTTGCAGCAAGGATTGAAGTCATCACTGGGATAAACAAAGCACTGTGAAAGGTTAGTCCCTTTGAAAGGTCCAAGTGTGGGGTGCTTTCATTCTGGGACAGTGGTTATGACAAGATTGACCCATACAGGACATTCCACACATGCTGAGTTCTGAGTTACCATCAGGTAGAAGGTAGCATAAGAAACTAAAAGATAATGAGATAACATAGTGGCTTGAGCTTTGTTTCATAGTTCTAGCACCCAGGCAAGTGCAAAATTTATCCTTGAAAATTCAGTACTTATTTCTAGTTAAATCCTATTGTGGATGCATTGTGTGAATAATAATTAATTTCTATGAAAATATAGCTCTTCAAACGTAAAGAATTCTTGAACTTTTTCCAGAAAATGTCAAGAGTACATATGAAAGGATTAAATTTTCATTAAGCTGTAGTCTCCATGTTGTCCTCCTATATCACAGAAGTTTTGCCTTTCAGTGTTCCTTGGTGAAATTTTGCCACTTCTTCCATTCCTAGGCTGGTGTCTGAACAGTTCTCTCCTTGGACATCCAAAATATGTTTCTTCTTGCACTGTCATAAGTGCAATCCATGGATAGAACAGTCAGTTAGAGAAATGTGTTTTAAAAAGTCTTCCACACTGGTCTATTATGAGAATGGAAATGTCAAAACTTCCAGAGGTATTTTTGAGAGCTCACATTTGAATCTTGTTCCTTCAAAAAATTGGTCCTATTTTAGTGCCTAAAATTTTCCTCATAAACTATCCATAGTTCCCTTGATTTTTGTTATTAATTGTGTCTGCTTCTGTTCATGGTTTAAATACTAGTTTAGGCTGGCAGGCACAGAGGCAAAATATTCAACATTGGTAACTAAACTGCTTTCAAGCAATTGCTGAGGAGTGATATTGTTTGAGCTGCTCCTACCTTCCTGTTCCTTGTCCTGAACAATCATCTGTTAACTTGAATAAAATGAGTTAGAAAAATGAACTTCTCAACTAATCAGATCTAAAGAAAGAAAATATTATACAGTAGCACTTTATTCATAATGGAGCCACACAGTATTTTATCTCAGTGTACAAAATGCCAGAGAATGGCAGAAGGATTCACTGAATGTGACCTTTGAGTGGATGCATGCTTGCAGAATAATTAATTCTGGTTATTAGCTGACACTTTAATTGAATTTAAATAGATTATAAACCCAAAGTTTGTTACTACACCTTTTTCATGATAAATATTAATGTTAATTTCAATGGTGTCAGGAAATGAGTCATCAGTCTCTGCCTGTTATGTGGGATAAAACTCTTAGAATTTGTATCTTATCTCAGATGCATCTGTTGCAACACAGAGCTGATAAATATTTCATCCTACTCTGAATTCATCTTTCAAAAGCATGTGATATTGTTAATAGAACTTCACATAACTGATTGAGTTCATCACTCTTATAGGAGTCACTATCATCTTCTTCAATCTGTGTATGGAGGATTTCCTTCTAAAAGCAAGAAATTGTTTTCTTGACAGAATATAAAATAAG
This sequence comes from Certhia americana, assembly GCA_018697195.1. Lineage (NCBI taxonomy): Eukaryota > Metazoa > Chordata > Aves > Passeriformes > Certhiidae > Certhia > Certhia americana. The sequence continues at coordinate 82,012,852 of CM031858.1, read as the reverse complement.
AACATACAAAAATACCACAGCAATGTGTCAATATATCTTTGCCTTTATTTTGACATCTCCCATTCTTATGGCTGCTTGAGTGTGACCCATTTAACTGTATTATCTTTTCATGGCAGAGAAAAGAGCAGAAAGCTCAAAAAATCCTTGTGTTTTTTTTCTCTAACTCATTCTTTCAAATTCAGTTAGTATTTACATACATGACTGATAATTGACTTGAACTTGAAATTTTTTAGTACTTTTCTAAAAGGATTCAGTTGTGGTGAAAGTATTTGCATAAGATGAATATTATCCAAAAAAAAGAAAAACTGTCCTGGGTTAAAGTTAATACTGAGAATCTTATAGTGGTGTATAAGCAAAACTGTACTTTATTATTGCACCCAAGATGTTTCTGCTCAGTAAATGGGATAATAAATTGAAGCTTCAGGATTTCAAACCATACTTCAAAGTGAAATATTTGGGAAGGGGGGTTGTTGACATTACTTAATCTTATCAAATAATTTGCATGATAGCCTTCATTATTGGTCAGTTCCCTATCAGTGTAAAACGTTAGGAATGAAATTATCTGTGTTGATGTTTTGCCTGAGGATAAAGAGATTTGCTTTTATTCTGGAAATGAATCATGAAAGTGAGTTCTGACAATAAGATGATAAGAAACATGTGCATTATTAACTATACCAATATTGAAACTAAATAATAGTTTCTTTTTTTTTCTTTGCTCATGGATATACTTTTTGATGGCCTAGCAAAAAACTAACCAAAATTAATTTTGAAAATTATTTCAGTTCATGAACACTCCATGGGTATTACATAAAGTATAGTGGGGAAAATTTCTGCTCTTTTTCCAGGGAATATGCTTTAATTCTTCACAGGTCTGTATTCTGACTAGGTAGCTGCATGCCTTACACCTGTAAACAACAGAGCGTGGATGAACTGATCCATAAGGGTAAAGCCTGAGACCCTTGTCTCTACTGGTGTCAAAGATCTATGTCAGTGAAACAAATAGTAGTAATCGTAAGGATTCTAGTGGTGATCAAGGTAAATGTCAGCATGATTGACACACTGTGTTTTGGTTGTTTTTTTAAGGATTTGTGATATCAGCAAAATATTTAATGAAAATAAAGTCTTCAAACCTGAGCATAAAAAGCAGAAAGTCTCAACATGTCAGGACTCTGTGTGTACAAATGGTCCATAGCCCCGCTGTATGCTCTCATCTGGAGTGTCCACACACACCTAATCTGCTTGTTGGTCCATTTAAGTTCACATCTGAGCCTTGTTTGCTTCCCCCAGCTGTGCTGTAAGTGTACTTGTCTCCAGTCCCTGGAGTCTTCATGCTTGTTTCCTGATGGAACTTGAACAGACTTTTTAAGAAACCAGTCTCCGATCCTGTCTCACACATAGACTTTAGTCCTATGTCATAGCCTTGCCTCCACTCTTGTCTCCAAATTTGTCTCCTTCTGTCCATGTTGTCATTCTTGTTTCCCAGCTCTGCCCCCCTCATACAAAAAATCCCATCTTTGGTGTTCCCTGAAACAAAACCCGAGATTGCATGTACCTTTTAGGGTATGATATCTTCACCAAGAGTATTCATGCTCGGTTTTCATTGCAGTGTCACTTCATTTGAATCACCTCTTAGAGGTGCTCTGAAAATTTAAACAAATCCAAGTATCTTTTATCATGTAGTCTGTTATCCCACTCTTTTTTTTTTCCTCTTCTATTCTGCTGCTTTGCCAGACAAATCTAGACTCAGTTTGCTTCCAAGCAGGACTCTCCTAAGACCCATATCCCAGTCTCTTAAAATGACAGAATCATTGAGGTTGGAAAGGGACAGCAAGCCTTGCACAGTCATGTTTTGATTCTCTCCAGCCATGGAGACTCCACAACCTCTAGGCAATTCCTAGGTCTAAATGGGATTCGTTGTATTTAAAACTATGCATATTGTCTCTTGCCTTTTAACTGGAGTGATTGAGAAAAGTCTGTCTCCATCTTCTTTAGTCTCTTATCAAATCATCATTAGGAAGATTTTCCAAGAGTCTTTTTAAACGTTGGACTCTCCTGAAGTACATGACATCATGGTCTTTTAGATAGAAAAATCACAGTTCCTACCTCTATCCTGTTGTATACCAGTTTTCTTTTATGGTAAAATTTCCAAGGAACAAGTTCCTTAAAGAAACTTTCTGGGTATTTTCATACATGTCTCAAACAGTTCAAACTCAAAAGAGACCAGCAAACACACAGAGATAATAAGAACTAAAACTGACAATTGGAACTAAGACATATTTCTATTGCTTGAATATTGTCCCAAAATATCATCTCAATATTAACTACATAGAACACGAATACATGGAGAAAAATGTACCTCCTCTAGTAAACAAAGATTTTTCAATAAGGCAGTTAGCAAAGCTTGCATTAGTTTTGCTGCATTTGCATTCACTTTCCCCATTATCTTTTCATTTTAATTGTTCCTCCCCCCCTTTTTTTTTTTGACCTGTGTTGTTTTTTAACATTTCTATATTTTTTTCCTGTTTCTCCCTTTATCCTGCTATTTTACCACAGTCTTCCCTCAGGTAATACTTCTTTCTCCCTCATACTTTTTTGCTTTTTTTTTTTTTTAGGTTTTGCACAGATAACAGGTTTAAGGTCAGCATCTGGGTGCTAAAAGGCAGACATTTCGAAGTACCAATTTTAAACATGTCAGCTGAGGAGCTAGAAAATTGTGAATCACCTTTTGAAAGTGCAAAACATGTAATTTAGAATCTTTTGCAATTTAGTGTCATTGGCCTTTGATTATATTTCTTTGGCACTGCCTGATAAGGTTGTTGACCCTTTAAGAAAAGCCTTCCAATATGGCATAAACTCCATAGATCTGACAGATGCCTGCAGAAAATGAGTAGCCCATTTTAAAGTTCACTCAGAACTTTTCTATGAAGGGCTAAAAATGACAGCTGAGGCTGGGAATGATTAGATGATGTATTCTGAGGGTCTCAGATGAAGGAAACTGCAGTTTTGTGAGTCTGTTCAGGTCCTGAATTCTGCTTCTAGATAGATTCCTTTATGGGCTGATTTGTGAGCCTGGAGAGCCAGTGTGGGATCATTTCATAGAAGTAAAGAAATGGAGGGGTGGTCTGGAGGTCATCTTGTACAGCCTGCCATTCAGAATGGGCCTGCCACATTCCCAGTTATCCTTTTAAATTCATGATACAATGGGATGTCAAAAGATAGCTGTTCACAGTTCAGAATTAATATAGAAATATTTTCCTTTTCCTTTTTCCTTTTTTCAGGAAAGCTTTTGTCATGGGCTTGACAACTGTTCAATGTAGTCACCTGGTAATGTCTTCTGCAACTGGTCACATCAAGCTTGCCAGGAGGACATACAACAAGAAACAAGGAAAGTTTCTAAATAGCTTTTCAATTACTTTTATTAGTTGAAGACAAGCAGAGCTGTTTTCCCAAAATCAGGGCAAGATGGAATGAAAGGTGTTGTGTTCAATGTATTGTAAAATTAAAGGATGTATTCTCCAAAGTGTGTTTTTGCCAAACTGTGATGGGCTTAGCAGCATGGGGAGAGGCCTTTGCATTTTTAATGAGAAGAAACAGTTTAAAATTACTTCATGCATTTCCAAAAAATATAGCATCTCTATAGCTAATGAGTGTTGAGTGAGACCTGTAGGAATCTGTCCAGTTTTCTGCTGGAGAGTTATCACTTGCACAAGGGGGGCTCCAAACTTTTCTGCTGTCTCATTGTTTTTTGTTTCTCTTGTGGTTTCAGCATTTCCAAAGGGAACAGAATAGGTATTCTGCTGTCCCACTGAACTATGAAAAATGCTCTGACAAACACTGAAATGCTACCTGAACATTCAGTAAGAGTGTCTGACATACAGGTCTGTTTCTGTACATGGAAACCAAGCAAAATGAATTTGTGACTCCAGACTCATTGCACAGGAAGTAGTCTTAGTGCACAAGTAGTGTCCTTTAACAGCTTCTCTTCTAAATCCTTTATTTTAAAAGGCTTCCAAAATATGGAATAGGTCAATGAAGTCATATGGCTTTTTGTCTCCATGCACACTTATGTAACTGCAAGGAGAGACTTCCCATTCCTCCAGGATTCTCACTGAGGATTGTGTGCTGACTCTCCAGATCACGGTCTTCACAGAGCTGCTTCTCAATTTCTAATAAGACTTTGAGGATTTGAAAAGGAGAAAGAAAAAGGGATGTTCTCTAACTGCAGAAGGCGGCAATACTCCAGTGATAAGATTGTGAACAGTAATCCACTGCAAAAATAAGAAGGCAAGAACATTATCAAATTTACTTCAACATGTATTCCTATTGCAGCGGTAGTCTGTCTCAAAAAGTGGCAGTATGAGATACATAATAGGACAAACATAAAATATTTTAAACAAGGAAGTTACATTATTTTTATGACATTTTAGTGAAATGTTGCTAAAGGAAGGCATGTTGTTATCCACTTTTGGCGTATAGCTACAAAAAATTTCAGCAGATCTATAGAGTGGGATTTGGTTCAGTAGCAACAGAAAATGATTGCTTGAAGGAACTGTGGATGAGATCATGACAAAGTGTACGAAAAACTAACATTCTTGATGAAAAAACTATAACTTTGGCATAAATTATGCACCCAGTGTTACCTCATAAGGTACAATCATGAAGCGATGTGTATCATATTTTTCCAGATATTTTATTAACTGAGATGTCTGTGTTCCTACTTTATATTTCCTACTTTCTACGTGTGGAAAATCAGCTATTTAGAACATCAGTAAGTTTTTTGAAACAAGATAGCATAGAATAGTTGCACAGAGTGCACTATGCTTTTTTCACTGTGTTCTTTTAAAATAACTTCAAGGGTTGACCACGGACATGTGTAGATATGTAATATATCTCTTTTCTATTATAAGGTGCAAAAAATATTCATGATTGTGTACTGATTTTTTCCCCCTGCTAGGTAGAACACTGAGTTCTCATTCTCTACAGCTGCTCTGTTTCTCCAGTGGAATGAGGTGACAAGATTGTGGGTTATTCAATTACTTGGATTGCCTGTTTCTGTGGCAGGATGAAGTAACCAGAAATGTCTTTAAATCCTCTATGTCTATATAGAGTTTTGTTTCATCAAACACTAGTTTTGTGTCTGATGAAGGGAAGGCGTGAGAGGCTGGATTAGAGTAAAGGTTTATAGCGGGATCATATTCCTCACTTGTACAACCTGTGGCTGAAGCGTGAGCTCAGCGACTGCCCAGACAGAATTAAAAATACTCTCAGAAATCAAGGATGGGGTGTTTCCCCCACTTCTTTCTACCTCACATCTGGAAAGGCCTGTTACAGACAAGTTCCAGCCCACTGCAGAAATGGAGTTGCAGTGCACACTACAAAAAATGGCTTTGTCTCACATTCCCTTTCCCGAGAACCTAAAGTGCAGTCATGAGCAGGTATTGGCTTATCCTTAAAATGCAGTTTATTACCTGAGGCCATGAGGTGAAGAAGGAGTCAAGAGGAGCTCTTTGGAAATTTTAGTTCAGAGGTTGCACCAGCAGGCATTGCTGTCTTTTCTCCTCTTATGCTTCACTTCCTCACAGAAGCATTCAGTGTCAAAAATAGGCTTAAAATAATGCCCAAGGCCTCCAGGCTTCATAATGAGATGTTAGCCACTAGATGTTGCTCACATGTAACTCATTCTCCTGCTTTCCTCTTTCCTGTTTCATTTTGCTCAGTATGATGCTGACTTTTTACAGTGGTCTATTAAACTAGACTTTGGATTCATGAAAATAAATATGATTCAGAAAAGAAGGTTTGCATTAAAATGTTGATTATAATAGAAATTGCCTAGTTATAACCCCTTTGAAATCCTGTGCACACAGGGAACACTTGACCCTAGTGACTGGATTTATTTTACACTTGGACTGTTATGCTTAATTTGTTGTTCTCATTAGCTAGATAAAATGTTTTTCATCCCCTTATATGCCAGTATTTCATTAACAAATGTTTATTAGGTAGTGGAGAAACTAATTAGATGACTATTTTGACTTCTGAAAGTGAATAAATAGCAAAGAAGTTATATACAGAGTATTTTAAATAGTATCAGCACTTTCTTTATTGGTATCTTCTTCCTATTTTTAAAATAATTTTGTTGGTGTTGGTTTTTGGGGGTTTTGTGATCTAACTTTACATACTTTCTTCTTTTATTTTTCTATCACAAGTTATATTTAGCTTTATATATAACTGCTTTTCCCATGGAAATTCAACTATAAATATCTTTAAAATAATAGTAGCAGTGCATAAAGCTTTAGCACTGAGGACTTATTAATTCATTTGTTGTCTTTTGCTACGTCTTCTCTCTAAAAATGCAGCATTTTAACATTTAGGGAAAATTATAACATTAAATGAAGATACTGTGCTTGTTGTCGTTGTGCTTCCATTATAACTCATTTTTGTGGATTCCAATTCAGAAGTCAAGGTGCAGGGAGTATTACTGAATCATAAACAACATGTTTTTTTCTTCCAAATAATCTTGTTTCTTGAACTCATTTTGTTCAGTTGATTTCCTCAGGATGCTGTTAAATTGATGTAGATGAGACTCAGACTGTAGAAGTTCGTATTGTCTCACCAAGCAGTGGCAGAATTTTAGTTAGTGTGGTTAGTTTCTACTCTTACATGAATATGAGTCTCTGTTGTTGTCAAAAAATTTGAAAGGTAGGCCGCATAAACCAGAAGGGCAGAACACTCTATTTTAGAAACTCAAGTTATGTGAGTCTAATTATTTACTTAAAATATTCGTGCACACACACACACACACACACACACACACACACACACACACACACA
>CM031858.1:81969894-82006014 GCA_018697195.1 Certhia americana | reverse complement strand
CACACACACACACACACACACACACACACACACACACACACACACAAACATGCAAACTCTCATATTTCTATATGTATTTATATGTAAAATTTTAGTGCCCCATTGAAATAGAGATTTAGACAGTTGTCTAGCAAGAAATTGTTTACCTCTTTTCCCAGTAGTGTTAGTATTGATGTGAAAAAAAGCCTAGTGCCTACACAAACACAATACAACCAACTGTATATGTTTTCCTGGTTGCAGACCACAATGGGTAAGAGGAATTGTCTCAGTCTGAGCCTCTCAGAGCCGGCTACAGTTAAATTAATTGCATGGAGGGAATTAGAGTTTAGAAAGAATCATTATTGACTTAGCTAAATATCTTTTTTCTCAGTTCTTTCAAGCTTGATTGCAGGGCAAAGCTTCTTCACATGCACTAAAACACAGAGGAAGCAGGATAAAAGAGAAACTCAGCCTGATCTAAGTAAATGGAGGGCAAATAGCATTGAGGGGATCAAACTTCCTTGTGTTAACTTTAATTGCCATCTAGCCGTGCAGACCTGAATTTGAGAGGGACAACACTGACTGGCTCATGGGCTCCCAGTAGGAAAGGGTGACTTTGAATAAAACTGACCTCAGACAACAAGTTTTGACCCATGGTCCTTTCAGATGACATTTCATTAACTTTGCCTCTGTGTCTGAGTAGGTAGGTAACAGAAGATGTGAATTTTATTTTTTCATGCCTCATAGAGGGAAACAGAAGTTGGATAAGTAAAGAGAATCATAGAATCATGGAATATGCTGTATTGGAAAGGGCCATTTGGATTATTGAGTCCAACTCCTGACTCTAAGCGGGACACCCCAAGAGTCACAAGCTGAGTTATATGACTGAAGAAAATTAAAGCAATCTGTGAGAAACAAATGGGGTTGATTCTCATTGAGTAAGAGGTGCATATTACCAATCCAAATAGACAGAGAAAGACATGCAGAAGGAAAAAAACAGATTTTATTTGTCTTACTGCAGAATATTTTTCAGATTACAGAGGTAATACAAGGTTCATTTTATGTACTGGTTAGTCTGTGTTGGAAAATAAAATTTGAATGTGATTGACCATATGCAGGAAATAAAACCAAATTTTAAAAGTGTGTTTGTGTCTGTGCAATCAATTCCCATCAGAAAAAGAAGCACTTAATATCATCTTGAAATATATATTTGCCTGATAAAAAGGATAGATTACTCTAGAATTGCAAATGCTTAGAAATACATTTACAAAGGGGCATCACTCTATAGGAGTATGCACTAAAAAGGAAATGATATTTCAACTGGAGAAGGCACTAATAAGAGGATACGTTTCCAGTCTCCTCAGTGCAACACCCAAATACATACAGCATTTTGGTAAGCAGAGCCAGCAATACCATATTAAAGCAGGAGCAAATGCTTTATTTGACATTTTCCAATGCATATCAAAAATGGCCTTATAAAATTCTTCACATTCACTAAGAAGGAGGTCTGGAGGCACTGAAGCAACTGATCACAAAAGTACAAGAAAATATTTTAATATTTTTTTGAGATGTATCTATATACAGCAGGAAAACAAACAAACAAACAAACAAAACTAATCTATCTAAATCTTTCTAAAAACGATATAATTTCCAAAGCTGACAAATGGGTTTATTTGGAGAATTAACTATAATGTTATTTAGCTCTGCTTTTTTCTTTCCTATTTTTTTTTTTTTAACAGTGAAAAAGCAAAGAGAGAAATTAGGATGAATTGGGAAGCTTCCCAGGGTAATGAAGAGTAGCACACCATCTGTTTGAACGGGAGAAATTTTTGATCAGTGTATGTTCCTCATCCTGCTGTGCAATACAGAGATAAAGGTTCTTCTAATGAAATGGTGCTATGTATCCTGAGTAATGGCAAATGAATTGAATAGACAACAAATGCAAACCACCACTAGCTCTTGGGACACCTAAAATTCAACCAAAGAATGGGCCAGTCTGCCACATAACAGCTGTGAAAATTACCTTTCTACCATGACCAGAAATTTTCAGAAGTTAATAATCTGATAAAATTTTTCTCTCTTTTAAAGATGTATCATTGGCTACAGGTATGGTATAGGAGGACCTGGGAAAAATGTGATTTAGCAATCTCTGGTATGCTTTGAAAGGAAAGCTGAAGTACAGAAGAACTGCAATGAATACCTGGAGGTTGTGTTTTCAACTGGACACAATATAAATACTAGGCTGATTTTTTTCTTTTTCCCTGCCCTTGTTCACACTTCAAATAACATAACTGTGGTGAAAACTGTAATACTGCTTTTCATGTGGGTGTTGTAACAGGTAAGTAAGTAGGTAAATGGTCTTTAAAGTATGTAAGGGCAGACGTTGCCACCCTTTAAAAGAAATCCCATTGGAAGCAACACATGGGTTGTTCTTGTGTAGCAATTTTCAATGATCTCAGCAGAAGCTGGAGTGCATGCTCATGGCAAAAATTGGGAGGTATTTGCAGTGGCTGAGGTTGAAAGCATCTGGTCATGTCAGATGGTGAAGCAGCACTGACTGAACAAAGGAAACTTCTGAATGAAGAGGAGAAACCTGTGCATAACGGAAGTGGCAGTCTAACAAGGAAAATGTGAGGGATTTTTGTGCCTCTTACTGGAAGATGGATGCTCTTCTGCTGGGATGTATGGTAGAAGTGACTGTATCTCAGTTTTCTCTGCTTACTTTACAAATAACTTCAGACTCATTGCTGTCAGAAGAAGAAGGCACACAAACTTTCATCTCCTGCAGGCACATTTTAAGTAAGTTTAGAGTGACATAAAAACCTTGAGGTTTTATGGGCAGCTCTCCCCTATTCCTGTGTCCTCACGTGCTTTTCAGAAACCTGAAAAGGCAAAAACTGGCTAGGAAAATAAATCATACAAAAATTAGACAAATAAGGGCAACAGTAGACTTTTTTAGAGAGCTGGATCATACCATACTGATAAAAAAGAATCAGCCTGTGTTGTTCCTGGTCACAGACATTCACTCGCTATGTCACATTGAAAAATCAGTCTCTCCCTCTCCTCCTCATATTCCACATGTCACATGGCTCCTGCAGGACACATCTGCAGGTCTGGGCAGATCTGCTCATCAGCAAGGGCCTCTTTCAGCAGCATTTATCTATCTACAACATATGTGTAAAGACCACTTCTGTCTCCCCTCAGATGCTCTCAGTAGAACTGTTCCAATCCCTCAGATGAACAAGAGAGACCTCTGATCTTTCTCAGGATGCAGGGCTGTAATTATAAAACTGTAAACTAGATGTGAGGCTTAATTATAATGTCAAATAGATTGGATTTTAATCATCTCTCTGGATATATAGTTAGGGAGGATTTATCAGGGCAATGACCTAATTTAAGAGTACAGATTTCAGCTGAATGTTCTGAAAACAATTTGGTTCTGTGCCTATAGAGGGGAGACAAAAATGCAGACCTCTGCTTCTAAATGAGTAATGTCTCAGTCATGGCGCAGTCTTTAGGAAACAAATTAATCTCTGATGTAAGAACAAAGAGAATTTCTGTGCCATGGTGATGACTCTGGTGACAGAAACAGAAGAAAGGCTACGAAGAGAGTTGCCATAGAACACGGATGGACATTCTAGCATGTAGAAATGTATTTTTGAGCAAAAGTTACTGCAAGTGCTCATGGGAGAGGCAAAAGACTGATGGGAGTATAGTCCCAGCTCAGTAGCAGCTGGACTCATCAGCCAGGTGTTTTTCAGGTTTGGTGAGAAATGGGGAGCCAGAAGAGACTGCTTTGCTCCCAACACCGAAGTACCACAATCCTGCTGAGGTAAGACTTTGTTCAGTAATAACTCTGAACTAAGACCCATCACAGTGGTGAGACGTTTCCAGACTGGTCAGCCAGAAGACTGTCAGGAAAGGAGACTGCTGGAAACAGGTAGACATGTGCTAGGTGGTGGCTTTGGACTGCAGTAGGGGCTTCCCTCTACCCCAGAATAGCAGCAGAACCCCTGCTCTACAGCTGCATGATTTCTTGTGGTGTGCTGTGCTTAGTATCCAGAGGGAGCAGCCATCTGGGATGCTTTGTCTGCTCAAAACTGTTCAACAAAATCCCTTCTGATCCTTCTCAGTTTCCCAGCTCTTGGCAATTACTTGAAGTATTCTGAATGGACCTGGCAATGTCAAGATTTTTCCCAGGATGTTTTAAATTGGTGGTCTGGTTTACAGTAAGCCACCACCATGCTTTTAGGAACCACCACAAATAAGTGACTAGGACAGATGACAAAAATCTGGCCCTGCAAGTGCTTTCAAAGTACAGCAATGCAGTAATGCATCTCCAAAAGTCTGTGCAAAAGCACCTACTGATTTTAAAAATCCAAAGGGAAGCCAAATTAGCACTGTGTTAACTATAATTTGAAAACATAACAAAGGCATTCCAGAGTAGTTTCATTACAAGTTAATTCTGGTCACATGGTCTGTTGATGCAAGGCTGCTTCTCTTCTCTACTTTTTGACATAGTTTTATGGAGGACATTATTCCTGAGGTTTTGCAGGCTTTCTCTCCCTACTCTATCAAATGTATACTCTCCTGGTTTCGGGGGTGGGGGGGGTGGGGGTGGGGGGGAGGGGGCAGAAGGCATTGCACATCTGCATCAGCCTGCCAGCTTGACCAGAGTGGTGCATGCTGCTCCTTGGGTGACTGCTTTATGTGAAACTGTGCCGTGCTCACTTAGTTGGATTTGTCCTTTAAAGTAGTTGAGTGTATTACAGATGTGAGATTTTTAATGGGAAAAAAAATCTGAGTTAAAAAAAAAAAAAGGAAGGGGAAGGGGAAGATAAAAGGCCCTCACCAATCATTTGAGGGTTTTTTTGGCTATGGCAAAGTACTGATGATAGTTTGTGAGAGAAGCAGTATCAAGGAGAAATATTTGGAAAGAAGAAACCTTGTAGAGGTCAGGACACTTTTTAGGATGTTTAGTTTGTACTTTATAAGACTTTATGCTCAAGCTAAATAGAATATTTAAGTAATAGCTCTTCTACCAGTAAAACTAATATTGTATGAGGGTTATTTAAATGTAAAAACATGAATAAAGGCACATTTTTTTGATTAGTTTTCAAAGTCAAGATGGGTTATAGTTTCTTCTCTGAGATGCAGAAAAAATTGTTTCTTATGCGTAACTTTCTATGCTAAGAAACATGCAAGGGATCTGAGCTCTACTCCATATATTTTCAAACATTTTATACATTAAATTTAAATCCCTATTCTTTGAACGTTTAATATGAAAAATTCAGAAAAGCAATTTAAAAAAATTGGTTAAAAAGTGAGAACCATAAGGTGAGCTACAATTGGTTTAAGAAAGCTAACAGTAAAGTATAATTTTTTGTGAATAAATAACTAAGATTTGTTAGGTCAGTTTTGCTCTAATATTATGGTGGATATCTATAGTTATTTTCAGCATTCGGATTTGAGTAGACACAATTTTATGTCCAAGATTATGGAATCATAACTGCATATATCAAAATTAAACAACATATCATTTTTGTTATGTAAAATGCAAGCTTGAAAAGTTCTCTTACAAGTAATAGTCTCTGATATTTATTAAGCCTCTTTACGAAGATCAGTCACACCAATCAAAATACAAAATTAACATTATTCTAGTCTATTATATATGTAAAGCTCATCTAAATATATATCTAATAAGTCAAAATAAGTAGGAGGAACTTCAGCTTCAGCAGAACAAAATATTGTCTTTTCAAAAAGAAGTGTAATTTTAATGTTTATAATGTAAAAAATACTGTGTCAAAATATCTGATGTATATAATTTTTAGAAGAACCATTGATTATAAGCAAGATTGGTTGCAAATATTGAATGCAAATTTTAACATGAATTTTTGGTGCAGGTGTGTTTTGTGCTCTTCTACTTACTGCTGCAAACTTGGCAATAACACATTAGAAAACTAAATTCATATTTTATCTCTGTGTTGCAGCAGTGTAAGTTCTGGAAACCCTAAACATCTTAATGTCATATCAATGACAATTACATTAACTCACTTTACTAGCTCGGAGATACAAAAAATGTGTGATAACACTAAAATTCTTCTCTCACAATTAGATTCTGCCCAAATTAGACTGCAGGTAGCCCTGTATTTTAATTAAAAATCATTACTGCCTTATGCTTCTATACTAATAGTCTGGTAGAAAATGAGTTGAGCTAAACTGTTTGGAAAAAGAGAAATGGGAAATATCTGCTAATAAATGGAACTGCCTACCAAGTAAAAAGGCTATCATCCAGCCTTTTGGAGCTGTGGTTGAACAAACTAATGTGCCAGCACAAAGGTTACAGCAAGAGGCTGCAAACTTAAGCAGAACAGTCAGGAATCTCAATGTAAAATAGCAAAGAATGGATTTTTTAAATTGCATTTTTATTATATTCCAGAAAGATAAAAGGAAAAAAGAGTGGTAGTTATTGAATAGGGAAATTCTTTTGAATTGGTTCTTGTCCCTTTAAAATTAATAGTTGAAAATACATTATGAACTGTATGTATTAGGTAAAAATACTTAACAATTTCACAAATTCCACATCTATGACTAAAATGCCAAAGAATTTTAAAATTTTAAAATTTTAATCTGTGGGTTGTTGACCCAGGCTATTGTTAGCAGGTGGGATCTACCCAGGTGCTTGCTCACCTCCCCAACCCCACACAACCAACAGGACATGAGAGAAAAGGGGAGGCATAGGAATGTGGAAACTCTTGGGTCAAAACCAAGATAGGGAAAACACTCACTAGTTACTAGAAAAAGAGTCTTGACTTGGGGCTGCATTTCAAGATGCTACTCCCTCCCCTTCTGCCAAAACCTTCCCAACTGCAAACTGCATCCTATAAACAATCAAATGCCTTTCCATTCCTAAATAAGTTGCATTGTGAATTGCTCTCTTAGGGTAGATTTCTGTGAAAATTTGGAATCTTAAGCTATAAAATCACTTTATATGGATTTAAATAATTATTTGCTATAGCTAGAGGAATTGAAGCAAAACATGGGTTTCCATTTTTTCTTAAATTTCCAAGTCCCAGTTCATAGATAATCCTAGACTGTATGCATGTGTATGCATAGATGCAATTGCTCTCTCACAGTGACCAAAGATTAAGACATTTTTTCATTCAAGCAAACTTGGAAAACAAAGCTTTCTGTATATAATTAGAAGAGATTTAGTACTGCCATGGAAATATCATGGAAAATCTGACACTGCTGCTGAAACTTTGCAGCTTTGCAACTCAAACTCTTCCATGTGATTAGTTATAGAAACTTCTTAGTTATTAAATTGTGAACATTTACTTTCTTGTGTCCTTTCTTTGTGTTAAGGACCTATGGTAGAAAGTTAAATTCCTATTTTAAGATCAGATGGTCTGGCTGTAGTGCCAACACCTAAAGGAAAGCAAAATATAAACCTAAAGGACCGTGGACCCAGTTCTTCCCATGCAGCAGGTGAGCACTGCAGTAATCACACAGCCCAAAACTCCCTGGACAGATGTCAGTGCCCTGCAGATGGGTTGACATGTTTCCTCAGAAGCTTGTGGCTGAAACTTTCCTTTCCAGCAGGTATGCAAGAGGCTGAAAGCTGCTCATCATTCTCATTTCACTGCCATATAGCTAAGCTGATCATGATTTCAGAAGATGGCAAAGCTGATTTCAACATCACTATTGCGAATTGTGAGCCATTATCTCTTGTTTCCATAATGTTTCCACTGCAGCACAGATCATGATGGATCAAACACAGCAAAACTTGAAGGCTGAAGCTCCACATGTTCATAGTCAAGCTCTGGAATACTCCAAAAGCAGCTCTTCAAGGGCAAACACTGTTTGGCCTAGTTAAATATGCTTTGGGGACTGCTGAACACATTAGCATCCGGTGGAGAGGAGCTGGCTTTAGAGACTGAAGTGAGAAATGATCTACGATAAAAATACATTTGGGGCACTGCAAGCTAAATGTGAAATCAGCTCTTACTTCTCCCATGGCAGTTCTGTGTGTTCCACTCTTTCTTGTTTTCTGTTCTGTGCTGTGAAGAAAATCAGCTGATGCCAGTTTTATTTATCCTTAGGGGCTGTTTTTCTTTCGTGAACTCTAGTCCAGATAAGGATGCTATACACGCATCTCTTGCTCTTCTAAAAAGACAAAGTGTTTAACATGAAAAATATTTTAAAAGCTATTTGGGGCATCCGATTGGAATTTTAGGGCTCCATCATCTTCAGAATTGTAAAGAACCCTGTCTTCAAGCAATCTTTCAGGAATAAGCTGTATTCATTGGGATCTGCTACTTATGGCTTTGAATGATTCATTCAACCAAGACTCTTTGGTTTAACTAATATGTGTTCTGTAACATCCATCACCACGGTATTGCAATTCCACAGTATACATCTACTGAAAAAAAAAGAAAGATTAAAGAGAATTCTTTTTGCCATGCATTTAAATTCAGTCTTAGAGCGGTTGACTTCTTTTTTAATCAATGGAGACAATAACTTTCAGGGGTAGGCCAGTCACCAACATCTCATTTAAACAATTTCTACCGCATCACAGGAAAAAAATAAATTGTCTTGGAGACAAAGGTCTTCCTCCATTAAACTTGCTGCACAAATATAGTTGCAATATTTTGTTAATTTGTAATTAATTCACTGCTGTGTTTTCAAAAATCTGTATGTCACATTTGCATTTAACAGGCAAGATAAATGGAAAAAGTTTTGAGGCTTTTTTTTCAAGTTGAGTAGATAAGTCCTGAACTTCCCTCTTCTTATAGGTACTTATTGTAGAAAAGAAAACTTAATTTCATCCCATGCTTGATAAAAGTGTTTTGTTGTAATAGCGTATCAGCCTATGAATTGATTCAAAACAGTGTTTCAGATCAAATAAGGAAGATCATGAGACAAACACTAACTAAAATCCATAGAGAGTTTTACTTTCTAGTAAAACCATGAAGCACAGGAAAAGAATTATTACTTTTGTAATACAGATTACAGCTTATTACAAATTATTCACACCTTATGGATCGTGCAGGGGAAACTACCTGGTCACCAAAGATGCTATTTCAAATTTTGAAGTGTTATTAAGCAGGGTGTTAGAATTCCCAAACTGCTAAATAAACTATTGAAAATTTCTGTGAAACCTCACAGCTCTGGAAGATATATTCAAATCCTTATAAATAACAATGGCTTTCAGGAAAAAGCATATTCACATCTAATGATGTGCAGCACTGGACTGCTAAATGTAGGTGGTTTTAAAACCCTATATAGGTCTTTTATTAATCAAAAATAGTATAATAAATGTGTTAATGTCAGTGCTACGCCTACATTATTGTGACTTCTGCATCAAGATATTCCTAGGTTCAGAAATGTGTATTGACATGTACAACATTATAGCAGGAATAAATTTCTCTGTTGTGTAGGTAGAAAGTGAAATACATCTGTCAAATACTCCATCTCCCATAGGGTTTTCTTTTGTGTAGCTCGCAGAGCTATTGAGAGCAGTGTTATCCTCCCACAGCCCAGAGCTGTGGCAATATGACCCAAAATTATTTAGCTCTTATTTCTCACTAATATTTAGCTAAGTTGAACAATAAAAGTTTTCCTCCCCCTTATCAGGGTTAAAACTATGCTATTCAGTGTAAACATCTAGTTCTTAAGCAAATATGCTGCTCCAGCTCTTATTTTAGTATGTTCAGCTTCTATTACCCTAGTGACTTCATAGGCATCTCACAACCTACATGAGACCTAATATAATAACTATAATCCTATAATTGCATGGAATTTTGGTGAGTACTTCAAATGTAGTGTGTTGGCTTCAGGCTTTTTATCTAAAAAAAGTTTACTGAATTCCTACTCCTAATAAAAAGGCTATTTGCTTTGTGTGATTCATGCAAATATCAGTGAATTTCAAACAGAGTGAAATTCTTGACTACAAAATATTTTAGATAAACTCTTTGAAAAATTCATGTGTTTTTATCACAACACTCATATCAAAATCAGCAAGGCATCAGTTAAAAAAAAAAAGTGGCTTTGCTTAAGTCACATAGTAATGTAATGATTCTTCTAATAGAACTAAATAGAAGTGATGAATAGAAATGATTAAATGTTGTTTGTTTGCAATGTACAAAAATTTCTCCTTACACCGTTCGTGTTGTGTGACCAGTGCATGTACTCATCCTATTTGTGAAAACAAGAACACTCATTTTCTGCAGTATTAAAAGTCCAACCAATAAAAGCCAATAAAAGCCAATAAAGCTTATTTTAAACATTAATATAAAATCTAATACATATTTCTATACCCAGTTTGCCTACCTAAGGAAGAAGAATCTAAATGTATATCAGAAACTAAATATACAGTTCTGGTTTTTCAGCTGGACTTGCATCAACCTACTGACTCTTTAAATAAGGGTCTGATTGCATTTTAAAAATTGTAATAATTATAAACAACGTGGAACAAATAAAGTCAATGTATTATAAATTAAAACCAAAGACAGGAACTGAGAGGTACTTTAGATAATACATATTGTCCATGTACACAGAAATACTGTAGGTGGCTATCTTGTGATTTCTAAGGTTTAAAATGACATTGTCCATTGCTGAATGGAAAACAGGAAAATAAGACTTCACTTACTGTTTTTAATCCTTACTTGAATTTCCAATTACTGCACCAAAAGATCAGAATTTAGTATCCCAACTTTATCTTCAGATTAAGTTAAATCAAAGCATTTTTTATGAATCCTTTAGGGATCTCTGAGAAAGAATTGTTGTGAAAATATAATAAAATTGTTGGAATTAAATTAATTGTCTGAAAGATTTCAAAGTGGGCATAGTGACTTAGTAGTGATTAATTGAATTTAAGTCTTGAATAATAACAGATTGAATGGAAATAGACTTTATTACACTGAAATAACTGTCAGTTTGGCCAATGACACTGTAATTAAGTGGCTAAATTAAAAAAAAAAACAAAAAACAACTGAATTTGTGTTTGAAAGAGCTTCACATGGCAAAACACTGGAGTGAAGAAATAAAAAATACAGTTTTCTGCTTTTGAAGTTGCATGGAGCCTCTGGCAACCATGCAATAATCTGGTAGTGCTGAGAGGCTGGGAGGGAGAGAAAAGGAAGGGGACAGACTGAGCAGAAAACTGTGCATTTTTTCCTTTTCAATTTAAACAACAGCAGAAAGGAGAATCTCATACACCATTCCACACTTAGCTACCCAGGATTATTCCAGTAAGAGCTAAAAAATTACTTGTATATTTCTTCACTTGAGAATGGGGAGGTGTTTGAGGAAGAAGGACTTTCTACATAAACCCCTTGAGCAAGGTGGCTGTGGTAATTTGGCATAGAACTAGCAAAAAAAAAAAAAAAAAAAAAGAAAAAAAGACACACTGAAGTTTTATTCAGCAGCTCCAAGCTCCACCATCTAAGCAAGGAACACATGAAAAAATATGTTTTGCATTTATGAGAAATCCATGTCTTCAGAATCATAAATCTCATTTCTTACAAAATAGCAAAAAAAAATTCCTGACTTTGAAAAACCAAACTAGACTTCTTAATGTGTAAATTACAGCTTGAAACTGATTAAATTAATGTTAGATACTTAAAGGAAAAATTTCATTCTTGAATACAACATAATGTTGTACTCCAGGTATGAAATTCTGTCATGAAATATTGCTATCTTATTAGATTCTTACAAGGTTATTAGTAAAAGCTTGAGAACATTTATAGATTGTATCCAGCTAGTATTTTATATTTAGTATAATTTAATATGGAGAGAGATCAAATAAAAAAATGTATAAACATTATATTAAAACAATTTACTTCCTACTGCATTTTTTGCATTTGTCATATTTCTTAATATTTTAAGCTAATCATACTAAGAAATAAAGCAGCTGATGTCAAAGAGTATTCCATATTTAATTTGTCTTCATGAAAATGAGGGGGTTTTAATTGTACCACCCATTGTCTCCTTTTAGAAAAAGAATGTAACTGTTTTTGCATCCTGTTATTTCTCTTTGAGTAACAAAGATACTGTTTCCAAGAATGATGAATACCAAAGGTTGTTAGAACAAAGTGATATGCATTAGTTGTTGTCTAAAATGAATGATAATATTTGAAATTCTATCTTAGATTCACCCAGAGATGATGAGGTTACATAGCATAACAAAAAGGATAGTCTCATTTCAGTGTATGAAAGGAGCTAGCTGCCTTTCCTGCGTATTCAGATATGCATATCTATGGAATCTGGTGTTTTGAAACTTAAAAATTTTTTGAAATACTTTTTGTATTGTGTTTTTAGATAGTGACAACAGTGTAGTTCAAATGCTACAAACTTAACAATTGTGTTGATATGAAAGGTCTCAGATTGGAAGGTTGACTTTTGCTGATGTAGGCAGTCTGCAGTCTAAAAGAATGATTGTGGATTCAATCATTTTTCCTCTTCCTAATTCTTGTCTCTCCCAGAAAAATAACCATAATGGCCAAGTTACAGTGCTCTACAGTACATGCTGCCTGAACAACAAAAGATTACATAGCTTCCATGTACAGTACATAGGCTAATATTTAGTCAACACTGTAATACAAACATACTGGAATAAGAAGTCAAAGTCCTTCACACTTCAACATAATGCAACATTTATCGTTTATTACACTGTTGTTCAAGCATATTTGCATGTACTTATATTACTGAAATCAGTGTTTAATCTGTGTGTAGAATTAGTTTACAGACTCAGAACTGCTTCAACTCATTTGTCATACTAGAGCTAGCACCCTTTTTCCTTTGTCACTATACTTTGTCACTATACATTTTCAGCGTTGCAGATGTTAAAGGGAATTTCAATAATTCACAACAATCATTTATATTGCTTATCTGTAAGCACTCAACTCAGACCCATCAGCAATGCCATATGACATATAGAATAGTATAATTACTGTTGTTAATAGTGTTTGTTACTTTTGAGAACTGGTTAAAAATTATTCACTTTGCATATTTGAATACTTTATCATCTATTAAAATTATGTTGGCCAGAGAAATCTGTACAAATGTCTTGACCAAAAAAGTGAATGTAAAAGGATATGTTATATTAAATACATTTATACACTTCAAACCAGTCTGGAATTTGTTTAATTTGGTGTATGAGAGTTTATTCGAAAGAGTATAATTGTGTTCATTCTGCTTATACAGCCACTATAATGTGATGTGTTAGCTGCCATCAGCAGATTAGGGTAGTTATTTCTAGCTGTCTTTCTTTTTGACAAATTTCTTTTTATTGTTGTTGTTTTTTTTTTTTTTTTTTTTTTGGTCTGGTAGAGATGAATATTTACATGTACTTTTCTGCCCTGTCTCTATTCTGCTTCCATTAGCTTGTGAGCAACAAATGCAGCATTTTCCTTCCCTTGTTTTCCCACTCTAGCAAATTGGTGCTTGAGAATTACTCCACTGTTTGAAAGAGTTTATACATGAAAAAGGCATCAGCTGAAAAAAAAAAATAGTTATTTCTTCCTCAACTCTGTAGTGAGAGCAGTGTGGGTGTGTGGTAGCAGCTAGGATCATGAGCTAAGCAAACCACACATAGAAAATATTGAGGGACAGAGGCAGGGTGGGACTCATCATGTGCTTCAGAGGGACCCATGGGGCAGAGGCTTCACACACAACCAGCATGTGCCTGTGCCTGCTTTCTGTTTGCTCTTTAGCTGGGTCTCAGCAAATGTGGTGGACCAGAAAGACAAGGCAGGGCTCAAGGGTCTCTCAAACTGGCAAGAGGTGTCAAGAATACCCAGGATTTTACAGGTATGTTGGTAACAAGCAGGCGGCCAGGTTAGTTTCCACTGTTCAAGAGAGTCCTTGAAACCTTGAGATGGTCTTGTGAAGCCCACCAAAATGAGCACTGTCTTGGAGAGCATCACAACCAGAGAAACTTTAGCCTAGGGAAAAAAAAGGAGACTCAAGGAATCTGGCCTTTCCAAGGTAATTATAGAGAAGTTAAAGATAATCTCTTCACAAGGATACACACTGACAACAGGAAATGGGCACAAGTTGCTTCAAGGGCAATTCCACCTAAACTAAGAAGAAGTTTCTTCACCATGAGAATAATTATATGTTAGAATAGTTTGCCCAGAGAAGTGATGGACTATCCCTTGCTGGAAATATACAGGATTGTGCTTTACAGAGCACTGAGTGATTTAATCTAGAGTTCAGTCAGATGATCTCCAGGGATCCCTTCCACTGTAGAATTTTCTGTTATTCCACATTTCAGTGATTCTATAGTTTTGCTCCTTGGAGTTATACCACCTGGCAACGTGATAGGGTGAGACATACACCACAGAAAAGAAGGTACAAGAGCTATTGACAGTGGCAAGCTGAATAATGCATGAAAATATAAAGAAATACTATGTATAAATTTTGTTAATTATGTTTTCTCAGGTGTTTCTGATGGCTGATTATTTGGCCCAGTTTTTGTTGGGAGGATCAGTTTATTTACGTGGAAGCTAGAACATGTTAAATATGAGGATAAGATTTTTTGCTTGAAATGTAAAAGATCCTACAGAAATTTGAATCTCTAAGCAAATAAAGAGCAGTTCAAGAACTGTTCCAATTGCAAAGCAGCCATCAGAATTTTACATCATCTGGAGTCCCTGAAGGAATTTACACCTGATTGTTATTCAAGAGGAACTCCAGTGCTTTTATTCTTTAGAATGATATGCTGCATAGACCCAGTATTAATGAAATAACATTCAGCTGAAACATAATAACCAGCCACTTCATCAATACTTGCAGACTTCTCTAATCTTTCCGTCAAAGAGTCATCTGTGTTTTAGGAAAATTATATGCTAGGAATGACAGATGCTTAAAGTGGAACTGGCCTCCTTCGTATTGGATGTTTCCTTGTTTCATACTCTGAGATTCCTGTTCCTCATCCTGTATTATCACTTACATTAAGATGGGATTCTTAAAAACAAAAATTTTGTCTTGATTCTAATTCTATGCCAGTGTAACTTATTACCTTAGGTACTCTGTAATTCATGTAAATAAATCATTTCACTGATATTAGTTATGGTATTTCCACATTTCAAGTTTTAAAACGATGCAGACTTTCACTTTTTTTCCAGATGTTTCCATTTTTGATCTATCCCTAATTGCTGACAGCTGTATTCTCCTCATCTATTTATTGAATAAAGCACCAAAGAAAAAGCATATCAGTTTACAACTACACCTTTCAATTGGATAAGCTTCCAAGTCTTTTGATGAAGGACAACAGTTTGTGTTTCATCCTCATCATACTCTTATTTCAAAAAACACAGAAAATGGCCCCAGGAATGAGGAGCTTGTTGCTTTCATGTGTTCTTAGTGTGCATGCTGGAACTGCAGTGTTCTGGACCATACCTGTACAAACAATGTAGTGTCTGGTAACACAACATAAAAAGACTTAATATTCATAACAGTATAAGCTTGAGCTACACTATCAGTTAACTCAAACAAAAGGTCCTCAGAGCTAGTTAAGGGGAAAATTGATGAAATACTATGTCATGGAGAAAAATTTCTTGGTTTATCTAGTTTGAATCAGGACAGAAACAAGTTATAGATTCAAAAATTACATAAACAAAACCTGCAATCATCTTTATTATAAGGGTCAGTATCAGCAATACAACATATAAATCACAACACAAGACACTTTCAAAATCTGTAAAAAATATCTAAATATGTTTTAATAAGCAGTCCCCAAAATTTATGATCATAAACACACACACAGACAGATATTCACAGACCTATCATCACATCCCTGGCATCCTTATTATTAGAAAAAACTTACTTTTCTAATGACTTGTGGTCTTCATGGACATCAGGTGTGTTCAGCACTAATTATCTAATTATATAATGTGAGTTACATAGTTTGAGTTGAAATAACTTGCATCATGAATTATGCTAGCAAGAATTTGATTCTCTACCTTCCTATAAACCAATTTGGAGCAATTTCAACACCAGCAGACATATAACACTTATGTAACACATACAAGCTAAATAATTTTTGATTTACATACAGAAACCAGAACATTTTTTTGCAGCACTGAATGCTTTTACCTTTATCTTCCAGTGATTGGATCAGGTTGTAGCCTTGATTTTTATATTATATTCTATTATGAAATCATCATGTCCTGTTAGGATTTTAACAGCCCTTGATGAAATAACCCATTTTAATTTATCTAACAGAAGTTTAGTTATTGTGTGTTTGCACCTCTCTCGCAGAGGTGATAAATGACAACATGTTAGCTAACATGGTCTTTGGGGTAAAGAAAGAAAGTGAGTTACTAACAAGAACTGGTGCTGATATCACTTGTTTTTACAGACTGACTGCCTGCCCAGCTCAGCAATGAGCTCTGTTATGCCAAGAGCATCCTCACCTTTCTTAGCAATCTTCCCTGATATATAGATATCAAACACAAAGCGATTTTCATGAGCCTTTCAAGGAAATGAGACACTTCTGATTTAAGGCCCATCTTCCAGTGCTTGAATTACGGACATCATGTCTGGAAATCTATCCAAATCAGAAAAGAGCCAAATGACAAACAATCTTGTTTACTTGAGGGATTATCCTTCTGTGTGACATACAGTTAGCTTATCCTTTTCTGGCCAGAGAGCTACATGGGACACTGAAATTTTGATTAGCAACCAGAATTTGCACTTTTCAAACTCTGTGAGTCCCAAGACGGGGCTCCCTCCCCAGTAAATGTGTAAAACCTACATTGCTCCTCTAGGACTTTACATTGGACCCTGTGGTATGAGGTTGATTTCACACACTTAGATTTCTACTCCCTCCTCATGAGAAGAAAACCAAAATGCCTAATAATGTTTAATCAAATATGAATTATATTAGTTATGGAAAAAGACTAAAATGGGAATACCTCCAAGACATAATTACTTTAGGACACTCTACCCAAAAAGGGATACTAAAACAATTTCCACAGACTCTTATAAGAAAGTTAATAAGTTTCCTTAAATTAAATGCTGATAAAAGAAATCCAAACAGACTTAATAAATGCAAACAGTTATTAGATATCTTTTGAAAATGAAAATGGAAGATTTCTGAAGGCCTGAATAAAACAAAAGATTGCACATTATGGAGGTGTTTGGAATGACAATACTATTTTTTTCTTCAGGGCTTGTATATTCATATCAATATCAAGATAAAGATAGTGATGAAAAGAAAAGGTGTATTTTCACATATGAGCACACTGTGGTTCTGATGTTCATATGATGGATTCTGGAAACAGTAACCAGCCATTCACAGATGAGTGTGAAAACAAAAAGTTGTCAAAGATGTCACTTTGCATTCTCAAAAAATAGATGACTATACACCCCCCTGGGGTGCAAGCATCCAAAGAATTCAAATATACTTTAGTTGCTGCTGTAACAAAACCAGACTGAAAAAGTAGATGTTAAGGCCCTCTGGCCCTGTGGTTTTTTTTCAATTTCGAAAAAATCACTGAACAAGTAAGAATGCTTACTCATTAACAACAAATATGCTCTTCATGATCCAAAAAACAAACAAGACTCTAAATCTAAATAGAAGTAATTTATATTCTTTCTGGTTGAATTTCATGATAATATGGAATTGATCATTGAATATTGTCATGCAGCTTTTTATGCCAGCTGGAAGACTTGTGTCAGTTTTCTTATACTGCCTTTTGCCAAGCATTTCTTCCTTGAAAATATACAAATTCTTTTTCACACCCAAAAAATAATTTTAAAATTCAAAATTTGATTTAATTTTTGTATTTGAAATAAAAAAGATGATATGAAGAGAAGTCTTAGGTAACAGCAGATTATTCTGCTGTGAGTCCTGCTGTCACAGGAGTTCTTTGTATGAAAGTTTTGCTGTATCTCTTCCTACAGGAAGTTGGGAGAACAGTTTAATTTTTTTACAAAATGCATGTACAAAAAGAAAGGAAAATATATGAAACCCAAATACACATATTAATTAGGTTTCCTAGAAGTTGCTACTAATTTCAGGGTGTACACCTCTGTAGATCTACAGAGGAGTTTGGAAATAAACAAACTGGACTTTGGGAAGAGAATAGCTGCATTGGTCTTAGAGAGAAGGTCTATAAGAGGGAGAGTTCCAAGAGCAAGGGTGTTTCAGAGAAAAGTATTTTGTACTTTTGGACTTTATCCAAGTAGAAGAAAGTGCCATGATTTGGAGGGAAAGGTCGTGAATTATAAAGAAACATTTTTATTTTTTATTACTGAGTATTATTTATTAGCACAGAGGTATTGAAAAAGCAATCTGCAATCATAATCCTTTGAAGAAAATTTATTTATCAGCCAAAAACGAATGCTTGTTGAAGCCCAGAAGAAAACTTAATTATTGAGACTGGTTGCCATCTTCCCATACAATTATTTTTCTGTGAAATTCTTGCCTGTCAGAAGTGTTTGCCAATTTGAGCCCTCAGCATGCTACCAGGTCATAGCACTCTGATTCTTTTCCTCTATTCATAATGAGAACTTTCTTCTAAAAAATTATTCTTCAAGTTCTGTGCTTCTAGTTCGTAAGCCTGAGTTTTGTTCCCAGTACTGATGGTGTCTGTCCCCATTTTATGGCTGAATGTCTGCTTCTCATGAGGTACTGAGACCACCTAACTGAGGCTTGTTTTCACTTAGGTTCAAAGAGCTTAGCAAGGCTGCCAAGCTGACATCCAGTTGATGTTATATCATGAAATTATTCTTTCTAGTCACTGAAGTGTAATACAGACTTGTTCTCAGAGCAAAATTAACAGGAAAAATTTTCCAAGCAGCTGAAGAAACTCATGGAAGTGGGGAACTTTTGCTTGACAAGGCAATCAAAAGAAACCAGAATGGTGGTGGCTGAATTTCAACTAGACTTCCATTGTCACTGAAAGGAGGAAAATAGTCCTGTCTTCATTGGCAAGGCACATATATGCTCATAGGTTAAAAAAAAAAATAATGTGGAAAAGACATCCTAAAAAGCTCCTAATAGGAGCAATTACCTCTTCATTTTGGAATCCTTGCAGAATCAGAATGATCCTGTAAACTCCTCCAAACCACCTCACCTAATAATCCTAAACTTTATTGGAATAAAGTTTCTCATGACAGGAAAGGTAGCTGATAAACATGTCTGCATGAGACGACAGTACTTCTGAAAGTGAGTGTTGAATGTATATGCCAGTGAAAGGGCAGAGATGGGCTCTGTGGGCTGGCCTGGAGGTTTGCCAGCAGAAGATGAGCATTTCAGTTGCCGTGAGGAGTGTTACAAGGATGTTGTGTTAATTGTAAAAATCACCTATTAAATATTTCAGTCATGAGCATATTTTTTAATTTAAGTTCAAAACTTAACTAGTGGTGTTTCGTTTGGCAGGAAAGATCCTGGATAGGACCCAAATATGAAGCCTTTATGCGTGTTAGTCTTCCCTAGGCCTAGGGAAATTGATGTTATTTTAAAGCATACGAGTTCATGCATTTTTATTAGCGTGTGCTTAGAATACTGTTTCACAGTTAGCAGCTACCAGAGACACATTAAACTTGCTTTAGAAATATGATGTCTAGTCATGATCAATGCTAAGGATGATGCCTACGCTGTTTGCAGCTTGACACTTGCAAATAAGCTATTAATTCAGATGTGCTTACTAGCTTGTTGTGCAATGTCTGAGTTCAACCAGGCAATACCACTGAAATTGATTTCTCGGTGGAAAAGAACAGAATTAAAAAAATTCATCACATGAATAAGTATCACACAAGATGGCATTGACATAGCTTGGCAGTGGTGCTTCCAAAGTTAACTGCAACTTCTTTTAGTTCCCCATTCATACATGCTCTGTATGAACCACTGACAGGAAAAAAAATCATCTTCCTATTAACCATATTCTGTACTGAATAGGACACCTTCAACAGGACACC
This sequence comes from Certhia americana, assembly GCA_018697195.1. Lineage (NCBI taxonomy): Eukaryota > Metazoa > Chordata > Aves > Passeriformes > Certhiidae > Certhia > Certhia americana. Next base: position 81,986,103 of record CM031858.1, on the reverse strand, counting down.
TCAGATTGCATACTTTTCAGATGTGGATCTCACTCTTTCTCAGACCTTCTCATTTCCCACTAACTTTTACATACATGGGATGGTCAAAAGGATAATGTAAAAATACATTGAACTAAATTATACTCTTCCCTCAGTCAGCAGACAACCTGTTCTCTATGAATGACAGTAGGAAAAAAATGTCTGACCTACCTGACTGTAATACGATGAAAAGAAAATCTGATAGAGAAGAAGAAAATGAAAATTTTAAAACACTTCTTGCTTCTATATACTTGCAATTGTATTTCTTCCTTAGACCTAGCATGGCAAATCTCCTTTTTCCTCCATTTTAGATTACAGTTGCAGCCTTAGAAATGCACTTTTTGGACAATTCATAACTGGCAGCAAAAGCTGCTCTTTGAAGTCATCTGTTCAGGTCTTCTGACCCTGAAACTTGCTTGATATGTCTAATGTCCTCTCACCATTTCACAAGGAGTGTGATACAACTCTGGAACAGGTGATGATTCAGAAGAGGAACTCATCTCTGTCTTTGGAGGTTTATAAGACATCCTGACATAGCCATGGCTAGCATGATTAAGTTGGTGATTGCCTTGCAGTGGGATATTACATTGGACTGCATGACCCCAGAGGAAGAAATAAATACCTTCTTTTTATATCTATTTTTATATTTAAGCTTGGAATTGAAATCTTCCCATAGGGCATAGTCAGAAAGAGAGTAACACTGTGAAATGAAGACACATTTTTAAAGGAAGAGCAAAGAGGAATAATGAAAACTTTTGAAATACAAATAATGTCTAATACTTTGTAGTTTTCAGCCTGTGACTCTGAGTAGTGCCCAGGAAGGATGCTGAGATAGGAAATACTGGGCCCTCTACTGAATGTAACCAATGTTCGAGCAGCAAAATGATGCCAAAATGTTTTTTCTGGAGCTACTGATTATGTATGATTAAGAATTGAAGTGGCACAAAAATAATAACTTAGAAATGTTTCTTCTGGAACTTCACAGGCTGCACCTACAGTTTATTCATGAGTCTGAAAGCCTGAAAAACTGAAATTCTGAGTTATAATGGCAAAGACATTAAAATAAGTGAGTCACAGGCTGGTTTTCACTATGCTGAAGACCCAGCTTTGCTTGTAGAAGGAAAATGAGAATGGAGATGAATGGGGCAACTTTTGTACTGAATTTCTAGACAGGCTAGAAAGTTTAAGACTGTTTCAAGACTGGCTTCTGAGACAAGTTCTATAATAGAATTTTACTCTCTTAGGAGGTATCTTTCACTACAGGAGCCATAAGCCACCATACATTCCATGATATTTTACATGGATGCCTATTTTTTTAACAAGTTACAGTCAAGGAGAAGAGAAGAGAGAAACCTTTCACTAGAATTTATCATGAAAGCTTTCACACTGCACTATTTGGACTAAACTAACAATCTTGCCATTCTAGATAGAAGGGTTTTACTTCCAGCAACAAGTTGAAATGATGACTCCAGTGATGGTTTATTGTCTTTCCAAGGTCTCAGTATCTTTGCTGGACTTTGTAATGAAGAATCAAGAAGCTTTCAATTAAATTGTAAAAGTTATCTCCTTACTGGAATTCAAAAGAACTATTAGTAATTTAGGCTAGTATAAAGGAGAAATATTATTATGTGAACATAACATTAAACATACTGAATTTCTTCCTGTGTAAATCCTCACTCCAAGTGTGGCATTAATATAGACTTTCTCATTTAGATAGGGAGTGGAAATATTGTTTCACAAAAGCATCAAACTCAACTGTTCTGTAAAATTTCATGACCTGCTTTAGACAGCAGAAATTAGAAAACAGCAGAAAGTGCTTGTATGCTGCAAATCTAATTAATTTCTATTTTTTCTCTTTCCCTCCACATAATTACATATTTATTACTATGACAGTAGAAAATTAGATAAAATATTCAAAACTATATCACAGTTTTTTTACTGTGCTATTAGCAGAAATATCTTTTTTTTTTTTCACTTGTAGGCATTTTCTGTAGAGCATAATTTTCTTTGACATGAAGAAGACTGGTTCTAATTTAATACCTATACCAATGGATTTTGAATGGATTTTTACATTAATTTTCATGGTAAGTTGCTTATGTTTTCATGCTTATCTGAACAGGCATTTGAACAGTTATTGTAATTCACTTTTTGTTATTTGAACTGATATTTTTATTGTCAAGACAATTAGCAATTTATGAAGTGGGAATTGAATCCACTAAAGATCAGAGCTGATTTGCTTTGAACTAATTTATGAGGCTTTAGATATTTCACTCAATGGCCTTTTCTATTGCTAAAACTTCTTGCTATTTCCTAATAACATTGAACAAATGACAAATCACAAATTGCTCATTGCTAAATGCTCCTGTGCACTTCAACTGACAAAGTACTGAATTGTGCCCACACTGACATAAATAATCCTTTTAGCTGCAAATAATAATTATCATCATCATCATCAGTTCCAAAAGTTAGATTTGGAATGGGAGAAATGACAAAAGCATCTCTTATTTTACAGAGTAGCTTGTATTTGTATATAAATATCTCAGGTATATTGAGCTAAGTTATTCTAGGTAGTGTAGAAATTATAATATAAGAGAAAATATTATACAAGGCAACCTATGATAGTAAAGAGCAGTTATAGCTGATGAATGAAAAAACAAGTCAAGATGGGTGAAGAAAAGCAGGGGGTATCATCTGGGAAAAAAATAAGAAAAATTACATATTAGTTTTTCCAGGCAGTTGAAGTGATGGTCTTATATTTCTGCTTTTGGTTTCTAAGCAAAAAAGTGTGTAATTGCTCCTGAAGATGGTGGGTAATAGTATGTTTGAGATCTATTTCTGCTGTGCATGTCCTGTGCAGTCCATCTATTCACATGCTGTCAGTGCAATGTATCCATAGCACTGCAGAGCTGGAAACTGAAAAGCCATCATAGTAGCAGGTCTGGTGGATTCTGGATTCTGGATTTTCTGCATCAGTTCTGTGGAGTTCATCATTGCATGTTCAGGAACTGTGAATTCCAGACACAATGAAATTTTGTTCAAATGTCTACAATGCAAGATTCTCTTTGAAATAAAATACAGAGCCAGAAATGAGTGTGCACCTGAAAATTTGGGCAAAAAATTTCTCCGAAGATGGACAGAACCTGTCCTCAGATTTTCGATTCATTGCCTATTGCAGTGCTGCCTGAGATCTCTGAACTGTGTTCCCATTCTGCTCTGTGTAAATACAAGCAGATCACTCTTTCAAGAAGGGTAACTTTTTTATATAATATTTTTTTAGTTTAACTTTATTTGTTCTCATGACCTTTCATAGAAATAGTTTATATTTAAGATAAATTTCCATGGTATTTTCCCCTACACAGGACTCTACACCTGGGACAGGTTAACCCTGCTTGTATGTATAGACATGAACAAGAGGCTGGAGAAAGGGACAAATGTTGCGGAAAGGGGGCTGGGGGTCCTGGTCAACAGAAAGTTGAATCTGAGCCAGCAGTGCCCTGGCAGCCAGAAGGGCCAACCCTGTCCTGGGGGACATCAGGCACAGCATCACAGACGGGCAAGGGAGGGCATTGTCCTTCTCTGCTCTGAGCTGGGCCAGCCTCACCTCCAGTGCTGGGGCAGTTTTGGGTGCCACAATATTAAAAATCCACATTAAACTACTAGAGTAGCCCCTCCAAAGGAGGGCCACAAGTATAGTGAAATGACTTTTGGGGAAATGGTATGCGGAGCAGCTGAGGTCACTTGGTCTGTTCAGCCTGGAGGAGACTGAAGGGAAACCTCATTGCAGTTACATCTTCCTTGTGAGTGGAAGAGTAGGAGCAGGCACTGATCTCTGCTCTGTGGTGACCAGTGACAGGATCCAAGGAAATGATCTGAAGTTGTGTCAAGGAAGGTTTAGGCTGGATATCAGGAAAAAGGTTTTCACCCAGAGGTTGAACACTGGAACAGGTTCCCCAGGGAAGTGGTCACAGCACCAGGACTGTCAGAGCTGAAGAAACATTTGGACAATGGTCTCAGGGACATGGTGTGACACCTGGGGTGTCCTGCACAGGACCAGGATTTGAATTCAATTGTCTTGAAGGGTCTTTTCTCACTCAATATATTCTATGATTGCATGATTCTGTGAAGAATTTTACATAACTAGTAGAAAATATTTTCCTATAAGATTCTTAGAATTCAAATTTGGTAGTGGGTGGCAGGGAGGAGAACTTACAACAGACAGACAGATTATTTTCTGGTACATCGAGAGACATTTATAGGTGTATGAGAAGGAGCCCATCTTATGTAAAAGTTACATAAGCTACAGCAGTAGAAAAGAGTATTGTTTAGCAGAGTGACAGTAAAGACACTGCTCTGTTTACTTAGACACTATGAGAAAGTGAAGAGGAAATACTGCATTTTAATACTCTCCAGTCTTTCCTCAGAGGGCAAAATGCTGCCATAAGGATGCTCTTGTGGGAATTCTAGCACTGGCAGTCCAAAAGATGAGTGCAAGACTGTACATTATAGAGAAGTTAGGACAGAGCAGGACCTCCTCATCTCAGAGTTGACAGGGCATCAAAGCAAAGATTTTGGGCAGAGACTTTCCTAGGAAATGTACCTCCTAGAGCCATGCAGGATTGTAAACTCAGAAAAGTAGCATAAAGTTATGTACATTTTCTTACATATGTTGCATGGATTTTTTTTTTTTTTCACAGCTTCTGAGTAAAGTGTTTATAGTTTTAGTGTATTTTTAATTTGTTTCCTCTCTACCTTAGTCAAAATGTTTTGCATCTGCCTTTTTCTAAGAAATTTTTAAGTAACTTTTTATTTTGTTTCTCTGAATGTCTGCTTTTGAAATCAATGTAGGGCATATTTCCTGTGTTTGATGACAGCGTTGGATGAGCAAACCCACGAGTATTTTGGGGACCAGGTGAAGGATTCCTGTTCCAAACAAACCTCCTGAACAGACTTGACATCAAACACAAAGAAACCACCATATGCACGACTTGCATATGTGTTCTGGCTTGAATTAACAGGTTTTACACCCTGAATTTACCATTTCACAGCCATAGGTGTTATCAACCTATGTTATCATTACTTTCAAAAGCACATGGCATCTTCAACAGCTGTTGAAAGCAGACTTCATTTTTCTGTATCCAGAAAAGAAAAGAAGATATTTTCTGGCTTTTATGCAGTGGAGAGAAAGAAGCAGAGAACACAAGTTGTTAACCATGTCAATGATTGAAATAAGAAACTTGCTATTGGGAGGAAAGACTTAAAACCAGAAGATTTGGCAAAGACAAGGGAATAGTTTCAAAGTGGCCTGGTACTTGGGAATTCTAAAAATGTCACTGTGGGAAAACACCATTTCTTTTGCCAAGCGTTGTCCATCCTCTGCCTGTTTTGAGAAGAATTCCTGTGGAGAAATAAGAGACTCTCAGACATGCCCAAAGCTTTTTGTTCCAATGGGGCAGACAACAACCCTCCTGTAGGATGAACTAGGCTGAACAGAGCCCATGGTCCTGTGTGTCTCTGTTTGATGGGATGAACTAAGCCAAACAGAGCCTGTGTTCCTGTGTGTCTCTGCCACCCCATGTTGTTAGCAAGGTAATGAGATAAATCTACTCTTTGCATTTTGGCTGCGGTTTGATGGTTGCCCTGGTAACCTTTATGTGTTCATTCACACACCTGCAAATGATTGTATCAACAAGTAGGGATCATGAAATCTTGTGCCTCCTTCACCTAAAGTTACACACTTTAATTCAATGTCAGACAAAGTCTGCTATAGTAACCTGTCAGTTATACTCTTCTTCACACACAATTGCATTATTCTCCACATATAAAAATAAAACACTTGTTCCTCTGAAATTTACTACCCCTTTTAATGTTTAATGCATGGACTATAAATTTACTATGTAACATAAACTACCTTAGAGTATTATTCATAAAAGGAATCAAAAATATTCAAAATCTAATGCATTTGTATATATCGATACTAAGGTTGATAAAAACATGTCTCTATTCTATCAGCTACTACTTGCTTCTTGTTACCATGACAATTCAGTATCTTAATAACCTCAACAAAATCTACTGAAAATAATAAATCTATTCCATGGGCTAGTTAAAAAACTGGACAACTCATCATCCTACATATACATTGAGAAAATCACAGTTTGAGATCAAAAGCATCCAGATGAATCAACAAAATACCAAGGTATATTAACGTCTTAGGCATATTTGAATAGTCAAAAAGCAGCTCTTCAGGTATGTTCAATCTTTAGAAAGTTGCTTTAAGATGTTAAAATAGACAACACATTTTATTTTTTTTTTCAGTTGCAGGTCATTCACAAATTCCTCTGTTTGTTTGATAATTTATTCAGTATTATTTTATGTAGCTATAATTTTTTTAACAATTAAAGCAAATCAAAATTTCAGATAAGTTATTTCAGAAGGGCATTCTGCAGAAAAGCTTTTGCATCAGGAAAAGTAAGCAATAACTTTCAAAACTAGATAAAATAAAATGGCTAAGCTGCCTTTGGAAATTCACATATGTCATGGTTTAACCCCAGCAAGTGACTAAACACCACACAGCCATTTGCTAATTTCTGGCAATCAAAAGAAAAACTTGTAGGTTGAAAAAAAGAGATGCACAGTACAGTTGCTAACCACCCTGTCAGTGATGCAAAAATCCCATCCCTGAATTGCAATCAGCTCTCTCTTCCAGATAACTCACACAGTTTATATACTGGGCATGACATTGTCTTGTATAGAATATCCATTTTTCCAGTTTGGCTCAGCTGTATTGACTATGCTCCACCTCAGTTTCTTGTGCACTTCCTCACTGGCAGAGCATGGGAAACTGAAAAGTCCTTGATTTGGGGTAAGCACTGCTTACCCTAACAACTGAAACATCAGTGTGCTATTCTGCATTTCATACTTAATCCAAAATTCAGCTCTGTACCAGCTACAGAAAAAATAGGAACTCTATTTCTGTGAAAATCAGGACAACAGAATTCAGCCATTGTGGTGGACATGAATCGTAAAGAGAGATTTTGGGGGGATTTTTGCAGCCCATTGCCAGATTTTATTTATCCATTACTTTACTTTTCTGATTTTCATTATGCCTCTCCATTGCTTACTGCCTAGTGGCAATATGAAAGAAGTGGCAAACCATAAAAAGGGGTTACTTAAACTTTTGTTAGGTTATTCTCAAGACATTTCCAACCAACCCTGCCCAACAGCTGTTAAAGTTTTCACATCTTTACACAATGCTGCCTTAAGTCCTACCTAGCTCTAAAACAATAAGCTGTAGTTGCTGCTAGCAGAATATAGGTTTTGGAATTTCAGTCAATTTACTCTTTCCATCTTTTGTGAATTTGCTTTTGGATAACAGTCAGCCTCCAGCTCTTTTGAAATACCATTAGAATTATGCCATCACAGTCTAGGACATGACTATTAAACTGTTCCAGCACATTCTAGATAACATAAAACTTCAAATTAAGAAATAGAGAGATTTAGATTACTGTCTTAGAATGAAAGCAATAATTAAGATTTCCTTTATAATTCTTTACATTCTTTTAAAAATTCTTTTCTTTTATACAATTCATATTTATAAGACAGACATTGTTTACAGAATTTCTAGAGCTATAGGTTTGTTTCCAAAAGTGTAGGAAGAAATCTTGCTGTGTGTCATAGGGTGAAGTTAAATATGCATACCAAGGTACTGCTCACACAGGGAATTGGATAGGCTGAGAAGTCCAAAAGCATATGGAAAATCCCTAATTCATTCCAATAGTTGTCAGTAAAGATAAGAAATAGTAAACACAAAATACGTCTATGCAGTTTGCAGGTCATTCAGTTTCCCTGAAGTTGCCATTTAATTCCAAATGCAATACAGATACCATGCCAAAATTTTGGATTCTGAAAATTCTCGTGGCTGTAACAAGCCTTCTAGTAGGTGACTTGTGTTTAGAGGTAACCAACCAGATGTCCATTTGGAAAAACCAGAAAATGTCAATGGAAGCTTGAATAAGTGTCTGCAAGTGAAGCCCTTAAACTGAGAAAAATTAAGGTTAGGTTGAATGGGGCTTTGAGCAACCTGGCCTAATGGAAAATGTCCCTGCCTATGGCAGGGGCTTGGAACTAAATTATCTAATTTAAGGTCCCTACCAACCCAAATCCATCTGTGATTTTACGATTAACTACCAGTCAGAAGGAAGGAATCTCGGAGTCCTCCAGAGAAAAATATGAGGAGATGTGCCCTGTTGAGTATGCATGATGCAAAGGCCAAGTATAGGTTGAAGACAAGAAGACATGACTGGAATATGGGCCTCTTTTTCATAGCACTTCAAAGGCTTTAGTTTGTAAAAATAACAGCTACTTTAATTTTCCAGCCAAGCTAGAAAAGGCAATGTACTAGCTTGGAGATTTGTAAACTTGGATTTGAAAATGTTCTGGAAACAGGTGCTGCTGCTGCTGTTGTTGTTGTTGCTGCTGCTGTAGAGTGATGGGAGATTGTATTTTAGAGGAAGGTGAGTAGAACTTCTGAACCATGGTTGTCTGTCAGATGCATAGAATTTGGTTTTCTCCTGGCCCTGCTACCTGTGACAAAGGGATCACGTATTTGGGAGAGAGGTGAAATATTTCCTATGTGACTGGAGGAATACAACAATAAACTTTGCTAAATCAGTGCACTGATAACAAACCTGACTGCAGAAGCAGGGTGTACACTTGAACAGTATGATTTGATGCCAGTGGTGAAGCTATCTTAACCGTAAAGTTGACACTGGTAGAACAAATATAATCCAATATCCCCTAAGAAACTCTCTACTAAGACAGAATAGAGTTGGGATTCATATTATTTTATACCCATTTTTCAATCCTGCTTATTCTGTTGCTCAAAAATATTGTCTTATTCTTTACTCTGTCATGTTTCTGTCTGAACAACTAAATTGTTTTTCTTTCCAAGAATGTAAATGATCTGGGGAGCACAGTGAGTGCAACACACTGTAATAGTTTCTTTCCAATCTGTGACATTTCATAATGGCTGAAGTCCTTGGAAGATACACAGATCTGCGTACCAAAAATTGCTCTCTCTTCCAGAATTTGAATTCCACCTGTTCTGTTCAAATACACTCTTAATGGAAAACATGATCATCATTCAGTCTTTCTTTTCCAGTGACATACTTTCTATTTCAAGCTATACCTTTTTGTTGGTCACCTCTCAATCAGCTTGGCCAGGTTTGTTGTGGACTTGCCAGTTGACATCAGAACCATGATCCCTGTTCAGTTTAATTGTATGCCTGTAAATAACATCTGCCATAGATTTAACTCATGTGTTTTAAAGATGTGAATCCTAGCAATCCTCTGCAATAGCTGTTAGAAGAATTATATATGAGTTGAAAATGTGCTTTTGAATACCTGTAAACTTCCAACCCTTCTGAAACAATCATTAGCATTGTCTCTTCACAGTCTAAGGCATGAGTATCTGACCATTAAGCTGTTCCAGCACAATCCAGAATACATAAATCTTCTGAGTAAGAAATAGATGAGATTTAAATAACAGTGTTAGACTGAAAGGAGTAGCTAATATTTCTTTAAAAAGATTAGTTTTGCCAAATAAATTAGGTGTTGTTTAAGGAATTTCTAGAGCTATAATTTTATTTCCAAAAGTGTCAAAGGAACCTCATTTTGCTGTGGGATGGAGTTGCATACAAATATCAAGGTGCTGCTCACACAGGGAATTGAATGGGTGGAAGACCATGAAAACATATGGAAAAAGCCATAATGGATTCCAAAAATGGTCAATAAAAACAAGAGATAGAAAACACAAAAAAATGCCCATGCAGTTTACAGCTCATTAAGTTTTCCTGCGGTCACCATTTAATTACAAATGCAATACAGCAACCATGCTAAAGTTGTACATACAGCTGATGTTTTTAAAGATTTGAGTACTAACTGAAAAAAACCCCAAACCATCAGGTTTGGTATTTAAAGTCTGATTATGACTTTTATATAGATTCTAATGGAGTTTTTGGTTTTCTGTACTATGTACAATGTGCTTATACCCCTTTCTGCATTTCAAACATCCTAAGAGTGCATTGAAGAACATGACTAGTAATTGGAATCCATTTGTTTCTTGAAGTTTGTCACTGAGGCCAATCAGCAAGGGCAATTATTCATCAGTTTTTTATTTCTTCAGCCAGCAGATGAAAAAAAAGTTATTGCCTTGAGGCTGTGAATTTGCTGGAGCCCATGAATCTTCCTAGTATAATCTGGTTCATAAGTCTTTCTGGTGAGTCTGGAGATTTCTTATCATTACAGCAAAAAGCACTCATCAAACAGATTATCTTTTTGCTAGCCAAACTGTGAGTTGTCTACTGAAATATAAATGCTATGGGAGACTGTGTGCTGAGCTGAGCTCCATGACTCAGTGACCCAAAGAAGATACTTGCACTCATTTACATTGATTTTCTTGCTGTTTCTAGTCACCTAATGGCAAATTTTGACATGACAGAGGCAAAGGAAAAAAAGCCAGATCCTGTAACACTTAAATCCAGAATAAGCACTGAAACACAATAATCCAAATTTATTTTCCCTTGGGATGTGAACTGTATGTCATGCTCTAGGCAGTGCTAAGCCATGACATTTCCAGTTCTTATCATGAAATACGTCAATATCTGTTATAGTGTAATGGAGATTGCTTTATTAACACTTTCACTTTGGACATATTTGATATAATTAAATCTTAATTTTGTTTAGGAAAAGTGGAGAAACAAAATACGCAGTATATGGTGTGAACAGTAGTTTGGGTAATAAAGGGAATTAGTAACTACATATTTCTATTTTACAGTCTAGTACTAGGTAACAGGGCCATGTGGCTTCTCCAATTTTCTGTATGATAACAGGAGTGCAGAACAGTGGGAGAAATTCTACTCTCCATCAAGAACACCAAACCTGAAATGGGTGTGACACTCCTCTATAACCTGCCCAGAGTAGGACTCTATAGTTTCCATAATAGGGTAGAGAGCTGGACAAGGAAGTACCTTCATGCTTTGCTTGAATCATTGGTGCTTAAGTCAAATTGAGAACAAAAGAGCACAGTAAAGAAAATGTTTGGCAAAAGAAAAAGCTTACCATAAAGCTTCCCAAGATAAAAAGACAATAGAATGCACTTTCATTATGCCAGTACGTTTTGATTAGTTGTATCGTTCTGAGCTTTTTGTTCAAACCAGACAAAAAATGGATTTATCTAATCTTCTTAGTGGATAATGGACTTTCACTGGGAAAAGAGAAGTTAGAGTGACAGCTCAACAGGAAGAAAGATGATGAAAATATATTTGATGCTCAGAATGTCTTGATTAAACTAGCAAGTTATGTAAATTGGTTCATTAAGCAGTTATTACAACTTGGAGCATCTCAGCATGTTTTATATAATGATGCTCAATTACTGCAGAGTAACCCTACTTGTTGTAGAAAATAATATCTCATTTCAAGAATTTAGACTGGTGAACTCCTGCATTCTGCCAGAAATGGGTTTCCAAAGATTTTGATGGATTTACCTGATGCAATAATTATATGTTTGTACTTCAGTTTCATTTGTTTCTTAAAAAAGAAATTATGAGAATTGGTTGATGAGAATTCTCCATCTCAGCTGTGTTAGATTTTGTTAGAAGATGTTTATAGAAATACTAATTGTGTCAGGTATTTTAAAAATGGCTATCTAATAAAAAAAAGATATCCTCATGATGTGTTTATCTGCAGTGATTGTTACTGATATTTTTCTTATGCAAATACTACTTTGACCTAAGATATTTTTAAATTTCCATGGTATTCATGGGAATTAATACTCCAATTAATAAAATCAGAGATGAGCAACACTCATACATCCATCTTTCTCTTAGTTCTTGATTCCAAGAATAAAACAACAGTCATAACAGTTAGAGCTCTTGTTTATTGTTCAACACTCAGCTGGATAATCAACGGGTGAGCAACTGGCTCATGGGTTGGGCACAAGGAGTTACAGTGAATGGAGTGACATTGGACTAGTTACCTCTCGGAATTATAAAAAATAATTTTTTGTTTCTCTGTGCCAGCCTGCTGGTTTTCTTCTCCCAAGAATGTAAATAGAGTTTTTTCTCCCATCCAGAGAGTTTGAAGGAACAACTGCGCGAGACTTTTCTTCTTATGTTTTCTTCATTATTTATTATTTCTTACCATTACATTCTGTTCCTGACCTGCAGAGTTCTTCTTTGCAGGTCAGTTCAAGGCACGAAACTCCAAATACCCAAGCTAACTACCTAATGCCCAATACAAAATGCACAAATGTCCAAGTACCTAATACTAAAAGCCTAATGTTCCCACCCTCGGGGTGGCATGGATATTTATATTACATTCTACATAATCAGTATTTATAATTCTACTCCAATAACTATTGTCTATGTTAGAAGGTTAAACTCTATTCTAAGCCAACTATAATGTGCCACCTCACAGCAGAAGATGGAGGCAAGGAAGAAGAAGGAAGAAACCCAAAAGCCATGTGCTTCCTCCATCTTGCCTTTACCTGTCTGCTATCCTAAAACCCCATATATCTAAAATTCTCACCCTGTGAAAAAGCTACGCACTAGTCTACTATTTAATACACACTCTTAAAAACTCTGCTTCATTCCAGAGCCTAAAAGCCCTTTTTCCGTGAACAAAGGTTAAAAACACTGTTTGTCAGAGATCTTAAATCTCTCAAACATGCAAAGAAATATTCCTCACCATTCCAGACTCTGACAGTTATCTGTCACTAGTGGGTTCTGCAAGGCCCCATCCTTGGCCCTGTGCTCTTCAGCATCTTTAATGATCTGGAAACAGGACTTGAACAAATACAAAATAAGTTTGCAGGGTCACTAAACTGGGAGGAGCTGTTGACTCCCTTGAAGGCAGAGAGGCCCTGATGAGTGACCTTGACAAATCAGAGAGATGTGCAATCACCAACCATATGAAGTTCATCAAGGAAAAGTGTTGGGTTCTGCACCTGGGGTAGGGCAGCCTTGAATGTACAGAGAGACTGGGAAAGGAGGTGCTGGAAAGCAGTGCTATGGAAAACAGCCTGGAGGTCCTGGTTGATGGCAAGTTGGTCATGAGCCAGCAGTGCCCTGGCAGCCAGGAGGGCCAACCCTGTCCTGGGGGACATCAGGCACAGCATCACAGCCAGGCAAGGGAGGGCATTGTCCTGCTCTGCTCTGAGCTGGGGCAGCCTCACCTCCAATGCTGGGGGCAGTGTTGGGTGTCATAATATAAAAAAGACAATAAAATATTGGAGAGTGTCCAAAGGAGGGCAATAAGGATGGTGAAAGACCTTAAGGGGAAGCCATCTGAAGGGCAGCTGAGGTCATTTGGTATGTTCATCTCGGAAGAGACCTCATCACAGTCTACAACCTTCTTGTGAGGGGCAGAGGAAGGGAAGACACTGCTTTTCACTCTTGTCTCCAGCAGCAGAACTTGAAAAAACCAGCATGAAGTTTTGTCATGGGAGGTTTAGGTTGGACATGAAAAAAAGGGTCTTCAGACAGAGGGTGTTTGGGCACTGTAACAGTTTCCCCAAGGAAATGGTCACAGCACCAAGCCTGACAGAGTTCAAAAAGGGTTTGGAAAGTGCTCTCAGGCACATAGTGTGATATTTGAGGTGTCCTATGTAGGGCCAGGAGTTGGACTCGATCCTCACAGGTCTCTTTCAACTCAGCATATTCTACATTTCTATGGCATTAATCCTCATAAATAAAATATTTGAAGACCTGAGTGGCCTGTATTTCACAATGAAAATGTTTTGAAATACCCAGCCATTCACACCACACAGCAGTTGCTATTGAATCCACAGACATTCCCTCTTCATGCACTTCAAGCAACAGTGAGAAGACTAACCATCACTTGCTAAATCCCCTTGAACTACAGACCTGTAAGTGATGGCTCATATGGCAGATGGAATATCCTCCAGGGCTGACTTTACTGCTTCTCCTAGAGCTGTGCCATGACCTCTGTCCAGCAATAACTTTCAAGTATCACCAGTGTATCCAAGGGATCATGAGAACATATGACTATGTCTCAAATAACCTAGGTGACTCAGGGGTGCCTTTTTCAGCTCAAGGAGAAACAAACTTCTGTCCTTTCCCTCAGATTAACAGCTCACCATGTGCCATATTCTGCTTTAACCTTCAGATGCATGCATAAAGGGGACAAATGCTGAAACAGAAGTTGCTGTTCAATTGTATACACTCCTTATGCCAGCTTATCCGTCAGCTCCCTGGTGAAGTCCACCTGACTGAAAGAACTGAGAATTGGGAGGCTGGAGCATCTGGCTTTGCTGTTGGTCTTGTGATGAGAGATTCTGCCCCAGAGCCAATATTTGCATCACCTTCACCATGGTTTCTGCCATCCTAATTCTGTATCTCAGATACCTGAATAAACCCAGGCCTGTTGGTAACTGACTCATCTAGAGACATGGCTGCTCCACAACCAACTCCTGTTGAAGATCCTGTGGCTGAGAGGATGCATTCTTGTCACACAGGTGGAAGTCAGTGTTCAGAGGAAATTATGGAAGAATCCTGCTATTCTACTGGTATGTTAAGACCAGAGGAAAAGAACATCTTTCCTGACACTCACAGAATTTAAATACTACAGTCCTTGAATCAGGAATTAAGAAATTCCTTAAAGTTTACATATGAATATAAGGACTGAATTGTGACAGCAAAGAAGGAATTTGGGTGGGTTTTTTTGGAATGAATAGCAGTAGCCCATATAGGAAAAGAAGGGAATGTATAAGCTAGGAAACAAATATTTTCCCTTTCCTCAGCCTGAGCAACCCTCTACTCTGTAACCTGTTACATTCCCATGGCATGTATTGTCTTGCAGAGAAATGACTTAACCTGTGTAGAATTAAAAAACTAAAATAAGTGATGGAATCTCTGTGTTTTCATAGCCCAGTTATCTATCTCTGTACTTGGCTTCAGGGCACTCCTATCCCTTCATCATAGTGGGGCCAATCTTCTTTCCACTGGACAGTGATCTTTGACTGGTATTTATTGATATGCAGTTATTCCCATTTCAGTTTGATCATAGCTGCAAGGCAGCCCTGAGTCCTCCTCATCATCTGTCTCTTATTGTGTTAAAGTTGTTCTATTTCCACAGCTGTTGAAAATCACCAGTTAGAAATTGTCCTGATTCAAAATCCATTTTTATAGAAGGCCTAAGTTTAAGCCAGAATCATCAATGGAATTTCAGAGCAGCTGCACCTTCCCACCTACACAGTCATAAATCAAAACAAGAACATGATCCAGGCACATTTCAACTTCAGAAATTTTGAAACCTAAAGAGAGATTAGCTAGCTTTTGAGATTCCCCATTCCTCTTCCTACAATTGCAGGCATGTACGGACATATAACATGGAGAAATTTCAGAACTAGAGGATCAGTAGCCACCTTGTCTTTTTAAATATATTGAAGATATTCAATTTGATTTATACCTTGCCTTGTAAACTTATAGCAAAGTGAAAAACCACTGTTAACTCTCTCTCTTCTGTCAGCATTTTAACTTGAACAGCTTGAAATGAATCCTCACTCACAGAGGGTATTCTGGCAAGGTGCAGCCATCAGGATTATGGTATTACATTCATGACTCCACTCTTTCTGAGTAGTTATTGATCAATGAAACTGGTTTGTCTCTGGTAACTTCACAATTAAAACTCCTGGCTGGTCTGAGTTGCAGATGTCTGATTGTCATGATTAAGGCCATTCAACCTTTCTCATTTCTTCTCTTGTCTTGAAGTGACCTTTGTCCTTTTCCTTAAAGTAAGAAGCTGCAGTTTTCTTGCTTTCATTCTCCAAGACCCAATGTCTGATAATTTATCAGGTTCACTGTTGATTTGCAAATCAGAAGAGAAATTCACTAAAGGTAGTGTGTCTTCAGAGCAATATTTCCTTCAAAGACTTTGGAAATGTTCTTTTGGTTAATGTGTTTTCTTCCTCCCCTTTCACTGTTTATAGAAAAAACAAACAAAGAAAAGGTATTTTAACTCTCTTGTTAAGCAATGGCTTGTTGATCAGTAGATGTCTGAATTAAACTACACTTTTGCAACAGGTTTCAGAGATGAAAGCATTGCATCCCAGCTGGCACACTGCATTCCTTTGCTCTTGTGAAAATACACTATTAAAAAAAAAAAAAAAAAAAAAAA
>CM031858.1:81192525-81357804 GCA_018697195.1 Certhia americana | reverse complement strand
TTAGTAAGTTCCTGTGCTTATTGAGACCCTCCCAGAGAAGAGCATGGCAATGATGTGGGATTTCCCTTTACAGTACTCACACTGAGTCTTTCTCACAAGACTATTACCAAGACTATTCTTCAGTCTTGCCATTTATAATAGACACCTGTCTTTTACTATGGATGGAAGTCAGACTCACCAGTAATTTTTCATAGTGAATGGGTTACACCAGCAATCCATCAGTGCTCAGGCATGGAGATACTAATGACAGACAGGTTATGCAGCTCTGCCAGTAGTTCACAGTTTCACATTTGAATTCCTTCAGGACTTTCAAGCAAATGTCATGCAGTCCAAGTGACTTATTAACATTCAAAGTATCTGTCTGGTCTTACTTCCAACTAACTTGTTCCCTCTGACCAATCTACTACAAATATGGCATCAGGAGTGAAATTGTTCCCACCAAGCATTGAACTCCACTGCTGGAAGGTAGAAGCAACTGTATTGCTGTCTGCATGTAGCTGCATGTCTGACTTCCAGACAGACGTAAGAGAAAGCTTTAAAAATTCCTTAACTCCTTGGGATAAACATTTAAAGTCTGACGTCTTGACAAATTCACATCTTGAGCTACATACATCTTGGTCACTTTCCCAGGACCATGGTGGTGGAGTCTCTTGCTACATCTGCAAGACTACTTGGGGGCAAGAGATAAGAAATCAAGACTCGTTTGGAAAAATATAACAGTGAAAATAGAACAGTGAAAACCAAATGATACTAGGGGGTGATATTAAACTAAAGAAAAGTGTATTAATTGAACAGATTCATTTAGCCATTTTGAAATCTGGTGACAGAAGTGACCTGTTATATTCAAGAGCTTCAAGACTTCATTTTCTGGACTGGGGACTTCTAGAGCTGAGCTTCAGCTTCCCTTGCCACTGTGGTCCAGTATCGCTCTCTGGTGTGAGATTTCAGTAAGTGAACACCTAGTTATATGAATGGCTGAGGACCTGGGACAATGAAGAACAGCAGGCAGATGTACAGACACATAGGCGGAATCCGAAGAGGGAGAAAAATCTCCTTAACATGGATGGACACACATGGCAGGGGCAGGGATTTCAAGTTCAACATCCCTGCAACCACAATTCTTCTTTGCACAAGGAGGCAGGGCAGCTGTGGCTAACTTGAGGAGGACTGTGAGTTCTGCTAGCTTGGGCTTGCTGTCTTACTGTCCTGCCCTGTAGGAGCTGTAGGATCTGTCAGTTGCTGTGGGCTCTGGAGATTTTTCAGGTTGCATAGCCCATCCAGGGAACTGCCTTCTGAGAGATGATCTGTGGACATGACACAAGCTAGGTTACCCAGCTATGCTTCATTCCTAGGGGAGCTCAGATACAGTTTAAGACTTCCAAAGAGAGAGTTTGAGTCTTCCAAAGAGATTTCATAAACTTCAGTGATCACATGGAAACAGGCTTCTCTCAAGGCAGGCTGAGAGCCTTCCATCATCTGAGAATTGGAGAGAAACACTTATCTGGAGATGTTAGCAGAAATTATTCCAGAGATGGAAGGAGACAAAAAAAAAAAAAAAGGGCTTTTAGCCTTGAGTCATATCTTGTTCATCAATCCATAGTAACTCCACCAACTACAACACAATTGCTTAAACTTGCAGCATATTTTGGCTCAAATTGTATTTATATTCCAAAGTATATAAGTTCAGAATTATTTCAATAAAATTATGTGTAGTATGAAGAGAAGCTAGACCTAGAATAACAAAAAAATCTCCAACCCCACAAAAATAAAATCAAACAAAACCAACCACCAAAAAACCCCAACAACAATGCAAATCAGTAAGACCTGGAATCCACTGTGCATTTCTTAAAAGATCTTATTTCCTGGACAATTCTAAAGACATGTTTTCAAAAGCTGAGGGGTGCTGGGGGTGGGGGGAGAGCAGGGAGGTGAGCAGGAAGGCAGGGTCCTTAGAGTTTCTAAAACCACAGATGTCAGTAATTCCTGGAGGAACCCAGAGCTCCTAGAGTGACTGTGTATCATTGTCCGACCATCTAGTTTCCTGAGATACTGCTGCTCTCCACCATTATGCTCATTTAGTTCAGTACCAGCTCACTTCTACTGTAAAACCTCATAGCACAGCTGAGCTGACAGAGATCATGGGCTTGTACTACAGGACACTTGTCTTCCCATGTGGGCACATCTACATAAGTACATTCAAGGCATCACTATCAGCACCAATCTTCTGCTCAGATGAAATTGAAAGTGATTTTCTGCACAGCCCCTGACTCAGATTTGTGACCATCGCCAGGTGTTAGTGACAAATCAGGACAAGAAGTAGAAAATTTGCTCCATTAGGAAAGACACAGATCAAAGCTTCTTCCATAACAACCACATAAACTCCTTAAAAGCCATCTCTTGGTATTCCTGTACTATACTCTGCTATTACTTCAGAGAAGGAAATGTCTGGGGTATTTGTGATGATCTAGCTGGACCATGAGAGTGGTGCTTGTGTAATGTTGTCCAGTGGCTCTCCGCCACAGCCTGGAAAGATGAACTCTCCAGCTAATGAGTTATTTTATTTCAGTGATCTCATGTTTAAAGCATCATTTCCTTAGTCTTAGGCTCTCCCGCAGGGTCAGTAAATTCCACATTCAAAGAAGATTTTAATTCCTTGGTGAGTGACAAGCTGGAATGGCGATTTGAGCCCTAATCCCTTTTTTGAGTGGTGAATGAAGCATCTTGTCATTAGTACATGAGACAGATGCTATCAGAGATATCATGGGAATAGCAAACACCATCAATCTGAGCCAGCTGGAAAGCAATAAGGCTTGGAATGGTACCCTCTCCACCACATCAGCCTGCAGGGAACTGCCAATCCCTCCCCACCTCCCTCTTACTATAGCATGAACTAATACAGACATCTTTCTTTTCCATTCTCTTCCATCTCTTTTCCTGACATCAGACTCACCATTCCCCAATTTACATGGGGGAAAGAAATAATTAACTGTTCCTCTTTATTCATTGCTGATTTACCTCTTGCTTTGAATTTTTTTACCTTGACTTTCTACTAAAACATCCTGACATGTTTGTCTTCGGTCCCCTTTGTATGTACCACTTGGTATCAGCCCCGCAGAAAAAAGTACTTTTGGAGAGGCAATGAAACTAGGGCTCAGCAAGGGAAAGAGGTGAGTGAGAAAAATCCCAATTTTGGCAATTTTTCCGCAAGAAACTTTCGTCTCACTGAGGAGTAATTTCCATCATCTCACCAGTTTTGCTGGCTGCTTTCCGGCGTTATCTTGGGTTGAGGAAATCCTGGGAATTTAACTTTGAACTTTGGCATATGATCTACAAATCACCCAGCAACAGCCATGAAGCAACAGAAGGCCACCTGTCTCATACAGTGCCACTGCTCACAGTGTGATGGAGAAAGGCTTAGTGACAGCAAGAAGTGTTTATCTCCTCAAATCTCTTGGGCACCCAGCAATAGAAATATCCCCTGCTTTGCCTCTCCAGTGCTGACTCACTGCCTCGCCTTTGAAGCAGATCTCCCTTTATCTCTCTTCACAGAGAGGCTCTACCTCCACTTAGTACTGCTGAACTTTTGCTTCTCTTTAATGGAGACATCTCTGCTAACATTATATAGTGTTCAGTCAGGGCTGATTCCTGGCTCATTAAGTCAGTAAAGTGGAGCAGAGGCATGGGACACCTGTGAGTTTCAGAAGACCAGCACTGCCAGTGTTTTCCTCACCTGAGCACCCCCTATGTGCATTTCCTCCCTAACCTCTCCCTTTCACTTTTCTATTTTCTTTTCTATACCACCTTTTATTTAACTATTTGATTTTCCACCTGGCTGTCCTCAAAGAGACTTACTCAACAGATTCTCAGTAAAGAAAACCAGCACAAGGGAGGATGAACATGAACTAGTGAAAGTGATCTTCAAGGGTCAGTCTCAGGTCTCCTTTTCTCCTGTTTGCAGTGTCACTTTTGCTTCATGCTGAAGTTCTGGAACACTCTACTTTTGCCACAATTCTGATTTTCATTAACCAACACCCCAGTCTGCTTTCTTCAGTGCCTACTTCCTCCACTTTTCCTTTTCATAGCCAACTGTGTGCTCCCTCTTCATCCCACCAGGTAACTTCATTTTTTTGTCTGTTCCAGCTTTATCAGACTCCTTCTGCTTCCTTATTCCCAGGCCTTCTGGAAAGATCCTAAAACTCTTCCTGTTTTGTGGTCTCTGCTGCTCCACATGGAGTCACTTACATAGCTGGAGTCACTTAGGTAGCCATAGGTAGCTGCTCTCAGATATTTAATGTGCAAAAAGTGTGCAAGAGTGACATGTTATGCAAACAGATAATTAGGTCTCGGCCTTAGCAGTGTTTTTTTCAGAGGCAAAAAAGACATAACTTTCTGCCCTCTAGCCCTGCTGCCAGTCACTGCAGTACAAGCCCAGTCCCACTTTGCTATGAATAATGATTTCGAGCTGATATAATTTGCTAAGATTGTTTAAGCAAAACACACATTTGACAAGGCTATGCAGCTTTAGCCCAGCTTGGGCTGTGAGCAGAATGAGTTCGTGGTTGCTTGCAACAGCCTTGAGACAGTCAAGCACAGCAGTGCTACCCTCTGCTTTGGTGTTACATAGCAAAGGGGCATCAGCAAAAGGTGGGTTGGAAACAAGCAGTAGCAAATAATGTTGCTGCAGGACATTCTTTCTCCCATTTTTCCAGCTTAGAAAGATTTTAATGATGTGTTTGCACAGTTCTATCAACAAAGAAAGTGTAAGAAAAATAAGTAAAATGGTGGAGCTATTTGTTATACGCCACTGTAAAGAGAGAACATTCTTCTGGTTATCACATATGAAAACACAGGTGTGTTACACAACTGTACACATCAGGAACGCCCCAAGCAGGAGGCCACCTCTACTTCACCTTGCCCTTGGAGACAGAGGTTGGTTTCATCTGTAGCAGGTAACACACATGAGTGAGTCTGTCCCTTTAATTTTCACCCAGGGTATATCTGTGTCTCTGAACAAAAAATTCTGCGTGATTTCAGAGCTAAACCAGCTGGGTGAGGAAAACAGGGGACAGGAGGACAGTAACAACCTCTCATTTTATTCAAGCCATCCAATAGGATCACCTTACCTTGCACTGCTAACCTACCCTGAGCTGCCACTCTACTGTTGTCCTATGGACAGGGAGAGCTCTCACAGCTCACTGCTCTCCAAAGCAGCATCACAGAGCACTGCAACCACAGTTCTTGCAAATAAATACAATATGCAAGCTTATCCCTTCCCCCCTGCATCTCTTTCTTCTTGCAAACACCCATGCCTAAAAATTGCCTTCTGCTTTTTGCTCAAAGGAGACAGGAAAAAGAAAGGTTTTTTCTTTACAGAAGGACATAGATTTGTTACTTTGGCTTAGCCACCCATCTAAACTTTCTTAATTTTCTAAGGACTCTGGAAAGAAATCGTTAACTATCTATAAGCTCAACACCTGGAAGTAAAACTGAAGAACGGTTCATTAGTGCAGTTGGAATAACTTGTAATCCCCCTAACAAATAGCATTAGCATAGCTTTGCTGAAGTTCTGGGCAAACTACCAGCCCAGATGTGAAATTTCCTCATGAGCTTTGAATACAGCAGTGGCAGGAAGGGAAGGAAAGGAAATGTATTGCCACAGGTGTCACCATCTGCTCCACTGATGGTCTGAAAGGGGAACTTTGTTTTAGAGCTTCATTAGCCCATTCCACTCCTCACTTTCCGAAATTTAGCCTTCTGTTATTCACTGGGCTTTGATAAATTTTGGTACCAAACGCAAGAAACCAGAAAATAAGCAAGGTGTGCTGGAGGCTTCTGAAGGTATAAAGAGGAAGTAGGTACCAAATTCCCATTGCTCTTCCCACGGGAGCTCTGACTAAAGTGCTTTCACTGGGTCTACCTTGATTTTTTCTTACCTCAGATAAAATGAAACTAGATTGTTTTGTGTCCCTGTGACAAAACAACCTACCTCAAAAATTGTGTCCTCAGTGCACCTTTCTAGAGACTAAGCTACCACTCCTGGTCTGTGACAAAACACATTGACATCTCATTAGTTACAGGTATGGAGTCCAGTTTGATCACAACCTATGTAGGCAGCTACATTCCTAAATAGCAAACACAGCATGCCTGTGAATGTGGCCAAATGAGTTACAACAAGGCATTCAGATGAGCTGGACCTGAATCTATCTCTATCACATCTTCCATCAATTCTCCAAATTCCATCAAGTTCAAATTCTGGTCAGGCTTCTTCCCCCGAAGCCCCACTAATCCAGCATAGCAATCATTCAGCTCCTTCCCTAGGGCCTGTTTTGAAGAAAAAGTAAGACAAAAAAGCCCTTTCAAGACCTAGCAGCAGAGTTCCTTGGAGTCAGAGGTTGCAGCTGAGGAAGAACTGCTCTCCACATTCGTGCAGTTAGCGCTATGCAGAGGGACACATTTTTAAAGCAAGTGCACAGTCTCTTATAGTGTACCATAAAGCATAGATACCTTCCTGCCTACAGGCCAGAAGGTAGAGGGCATTTTTTAATACTGACTGAGTGTACATTATTTTATGGGAATATTGACACTGTATGTCCAGGGAGGAGCAGGGAGCAGGAGTGCTTTTCTTTGTCTTTGCTGCCTCTACACCAAAAGCCCATTCCAATTTAGGAGTCAAAGCAGCTGAGAAAAATTAACAAGATAAAACAGTGGCTATCCAGTTTAGACACCACAGTAAATAAAAAAAACAAAAAACCAACTGTAAATGTGAACTTAACAGAACAATGCAGAAAAAGGCACAGAGTTTAAGAGGCATTTTGTGGATTAAAAACTGTTGCCATAAAGATTTAACTGAAACCCATAAAAAGGTCCCATTCAGTGTGTAACAAACGTAAGGAAATTGGAGTAGAAGTTAAGCCAGTGTAATATTAAACTGATTAAAGATAACAGATGCCAAAGTACTTGTGCCAGTACTGAGCTTTCTGAGCCTTTCATCTTAGATAGTGTATTTTACAGAATCACAAAATCACTGGTAAGGTTGGAAGAGACCACAGTGGGTCATCTGGCCCAACCTCCTTGCTCAAGCAGAGTCATCCTGAAGCTCACTGCACAGGATTGCATCCAGGCAGTCCTGGAATACCTTTAGTAAGAGAGACTCCACAGCCATTCTGGACAACCTGCTCCAGTCCAAGGGCACCTGCACAGTAACGAAGTTCTTCCCCATGTTCAGCTGGAACTTCCCATGCATCAGTTTCTTCCCCTTTTCTCTTGCCCTATTGCTTGGCACCACCAAGAAGAGCCTGTCTCTGTCCTCTTGAGTCCTTCCCTTCCGATACTTTTGTTCACTGATGAGGTCCCCTCTCAGTCATCTCCCCTTGGGGCTGAACAGGCCTGGTTGTCCCAGCCTCTCCTTATAAGAAGAGATGCTTCTGTGCCCTCTTCATCTTTGTTGCCCTCCAGTGGACTCATTACAGGAACTCCATGTACTCTTTTACTGAGAAGTGCAGATCTGGACTCATCCAGACCACTCCAGATGTGGCCTCACCAGAGCTGAATAGAGGGGCAGGATAACCTCCCTGCTGGCAATGACCTTTTCCAATGCACCTTTTTTCTTTCCCCTATAAAAACAAATATGTAATAAAATGTAACACCTGTCCTACAGCAAGAGACTGAATTCTCCAAGTAAAATTAATTTTGGCAAAATATTCTTCAGTTTTACAGTCTTTCCCCGTCTCAGGGAAAATTTGGCAACACTCACCCTATTCCCTAAGACATCTGTTCATTCACATAAAAAACCAATCTGGACAGGTTTAACCAATCAAGACATTACCTTCAGAGAAACCAAGGCTCTTTTATTTAAAACACACATGAGAAAGCAGTTGTAGAGAGTTCAGTTTCATCATCTCTCTCTGTTCTCATAGCAACCCTGATAAATTGGCAAGAATCCAGAGCTGGGAATTGAATTTACACTTTTCAAATTACCTGAACCACACACCTACATTGCTTCCTTCCTGGCAGGTTTGTGCATTGTTATGTTCCCATTCCCTAGACCTGGGCAGGCACACGCCCCAGATGTGCCCGTGCCAGTGCATGTTCTCTCCAGGGAAACTGTTCCTCTTCTACCTGCTGACAACAGAACCATACTAGGGCTGGCAGGAAGCACAGAAGTCATGGTCTGGCCATTCCATCTGTCTATAAATCACTCAGATTGAGCACAGGGGCAGGATCAGGGGAGGTCATGGAGCTTCTCACCTTCAGTGTGGAGGGACTATTTCTTCCAGCATGACTCATGGCAACAATGCCCTGCGGACCTGAACAGGCTTTCCCAGACGACCCTGCACTGGCTGGACCCAGTAAGAATTGAAGACTCATCTCTCCTGAAATCATTGAGCAGGAATGTGCAGTGTCCAAAACACAGAACTGCAATATTTACTGACCAAGGGCATGAACCAAAGAGCAAAGGAAGATTCTGCATTTTTGCCTCAGAGGTCTGCATGAAATCTTTCTGAAAAACAGGAGATTTTTTTTAATATCTACCAGTGGGCTGCAGAGAGAACTATTTTCTCATGGGATGTACAGAGCCCATTGGAGGAATGTGAAGAAGTGAAGAAGTGGTAGAAATGGAGGGATGGTTGAAGCACTGCTGGGGATTTGGGACCTGAAGTGGGATCCACATGGTGGGAGACTCCAAGAGACACCATGGAGCACAGACATACATGCGGCTACAACTCCACTACAGGCTACTTAGGAACCCAGCTAGGCAAGAGCCAGAGGGAATATAACTTCTTGAGGGAGCTGTCAGGCTGCTGGCAGCAGCAAACTCAAAAAGAAAAATTGATGTGGTGCAATGGAAACCATGGAGGGGCTACAGTTTGAAAGGCAATATTCTGTGAAATATCCCTGGGCTCACACATTTCCCTGAGGGGAATACGGGCAATGTTCGATAAGATACTTAAGGCACTGTTTCCTCAGCATCACAAATACAGGCAAGACCTCACCATACATTTTGGGAAATACACTGTGAGGGTCCAAAGGAGCTGAAACAGGGTAATGTCCCCCCAGTCACTAGGAATGGGCTGTGCCTTACCAACGATGATAGCCAATTAAATCACAGCAGAGAGAAACCTGATGATAAAGGAAAGATTTGTGGAGGTTGGTTTAGATTAAACTCTGAACTAGGTTTGGCAGGCAGGGCAACTGCCTGAAACCATGAGAGATGAAGGATTTGCATCAAGAGAATTGTGAAATTATGTGATTTCCTCTAATCGCTTCACTTCAAGTCATGGTTCCCAACTTTTTGCATCTCTCTATCTGTTCACATACTTTTCTTTCCATTGTCTTTCCCCTTACCTTTTCTAGATCTCTTCTCATGAATTCTGAATAGGATATTCTGTTCCCAAGAAAATGTCCCAGCCTTCCAACCCAGAAACATATTTACCTAAAAGCTGAAAATCTTGGAACTGAAAAACTCGCAACTAAACAACACTAATCACAGCTTTAAGGAGAGAATTTCTCAAGCATGGGCTTCATGATTTTTCAAAGATTTTTAATCATCTTGACACTGATATAAAAAAATTGAACTTTTAGGTGTCAGAAAATATGCCACATGAAATTCTAATAATTTAAGATATACAATACCAGGATTAAGAACCTTCTTTACATTTATAGCTTTAAGCATTTGAAAAGCTGTTTCTAAGGCCCTACATAGAAGATAAGTACAAATATGTAGTGTTATTGCAGAAGAGTTTTACAAAATATTTTTGTGGTTGTAAGAACATTTTAAGCAATAAAGTCTGTATTATTTTCTGGTTTCCTACAACAATTGATTGTGTTTATTTGCATTAATTTTACCTAAAGATATTTATTCAGCCAGTTGATCATATCCTTTCTTCCTTCCTCAATGTAAGGTTTATCTTGAGGATTGATATCTTCTCTTTTGCGATGCACAAACCCATGTGTCTGTCCAGGGTAAATTTTAACTTCATAATCAACTTTACAGTTCTGTTTAAGCTTCTGCTCCAGCAAGGTGACCTGTAACACAGAACATCCTATGTTGGCTGAGTACAAGGTTAACACATCCCATATTTACAGTCCCAAAGCTGTCCTCATTTTTTACTTTTCTGAAAGACAGACATAATTTATCCATGCACTGTTTTCTCTTCTACTAATTTTATACCTAAGTGCATTTTTGTTACTGTACTTGCTTTATTTAGCAAGTACAGGCTTTTTTTCCCAGTAAAATACCAGTACGTGACTGTATAAAATGCAAAAAATACTATATGGATTACTATTAATACCTGTAAAGGTAAAAACTACTGCTCAGCATCATGAGGTTATCATGTAGTGAACACTGTATGAGTTGCTGCTGATAGACTTCACATTAAAAAAAAATGGGGCAAGATTTTGCATTAATTTGAATTTGAGGGAGGAGAGGCAGAGACAAAATCAGCAGTTCAAAGTGACTGGAACTTTTGCTAGGAAAGTTAAAGCCAACAACACTCAATAAAAATGTATTTCCCTTTGATGCCCTTGGCAGATAATCATCTTTCTCCCCTCATTCTCCACCCAGGCTCCAGAGAAAGGCTGTTGACAGAGCGACAGAAAGGAGAATCTCTGCAGGACAGTGGGAAAAGGAAAAAGATAGTCACAGAATCTTAATTCTCCTGCAACAAGTGAATCCATTGGAACAGGCAGGTTTATGGACTGCTGGTATCACTAAAAAGGGTCTCCTATCTTAAACTTGTCAGAAGGCTTTCTCTGGATTCTTGCTCTTATCCTAGGAACTGATGAAATTCATCCAAATTTTCAAACAGGAACAGAAAATATTTTTAGTGTCATGGTAAAACTTTTTGATTTGGAGATACACAACATAAATTTATGAAGAAGTACTGTAAGAGTTAGTGAAGAAGAAAGAAAAGTGCAAATTAGTTTTCTACTTTTTGGTTCATTAAAAACCATATTACAAAACAAGCATGAAAAGCATTAAAAAGACAAATCTCTGTGATGGGAAACTCACCTGCTCCAATGGAATTATGTCATCCTTCTCACCAAAAATGAAGAAGGTAGGATGCAGCAAACTGTGTTTGTCCTCAAAACGACTGATCACTCCTAAGGAAGAAGAAAACTTATATAATGACACTACAAAATCTATACAGTGAAACTTCAAGACATTTTCATCAGTTACAGCTGGTCAGTTTGTAATGGAATTTAACATACTTTCTTTAAAAGTCCCTTTTGTTATGGAATGTTTGCAATGTCATTAAAGATAACATCCGATGTGGGAAAACGAGACCAGAGACCAGTTTTGTGGGGAAAAATCAAGGAAGAATTGTTACACTTGCCCCATTTTTATGGGTTTCTTTGAGCAATTGCTTCTGACAACTGTCAGAGGCAGGGTTCTGTGAGAGATGGATACTTTGGAACTGCTCACCTCTGGCTTGGGAAGACCATTTTTAAGATAATTGTAAATATTCATCATTCCACATACATGGTTACGATTTCAGTGTGCATATATTTACACCAATATGATTTCACAATAAATTGATATTGTAATTTTGACTATTCAAATATATTTGAATAAAAGGTATGGTAGAACTAACCAGCTGCCACCCTGACTAGTCGTTTCATTCCTGAAATTATTACAACAAAAAAGTAAAATACTAGCAAGTAACACAGTTGAATTGACTTAGCTGATCAGAATATCAGTGCAGCAAAACAATCAGAATAATTTTTCTGGAAAAATACCTTCAATTTGCTTTCACTCTAATTCATGTAAGTTGGTCTTGTTTCTGTAGAAGTACAGAAGTTAATAAGAAAAATATCAAAGGCAGCAAAAATGCATTGAGTAATGTGTGAGTACAGGGTTAAAACAGAGAGTTAAAAATGCCTTCTATCAGTAGCAAGATGTCTAAAAAGATGAAAAAGGTGTGCCTATAAGCCCTTTTGTCATCACCAGCCAAGAGGAACCTCAGCCACAGTGAGGCTATGACATTAGACACTATGTTCACAGATGTGATCCTGGTCATGTCACTCTTTAAATACACAGATCTTGCTGGGTACAATTAAGTGTAAAAACATCGGTGTGTAAAATCAAATCACTTACAGATTATGTATAAAAAAATCACCTTGTTCCACTAGATGTCACACTGAATTTTGTTACAGCAATAGTCCTACAGAATCGCTTCCTGCACTGGTATTCTGCTCAGAATGCAGATGGTATTTCAGGCTTACCATAGAGGGATACTCCTGTCTTTAAATGAGGATTTTTCAGCATCAGATGTTGCACTGCTGCTCCACCCCAGCAAAATCCAATTACACCAATCTTCTTCACCCCACATTGGTCCTTTAGATACTTGAGGACGACATCAACTTCTCTGAGACATGCAAATGAAAGTGAATTAAGGCTCTAACCATGTTTCTCTGGCTCCTTGGTGGCTGCTGCTCAGAGGCTGGGTGGGCATCAGTCTGCTTTGGGGACAATGACTGTCTTTGCATCACTCCTGGGTTTTCTCTTATTTATCAAATTGCCTTTATCTCAACCCATGAGTTTTCTTGCTTTTTTTCCCTTATTCCCTTCCCTGTTCCTCTCATGGGAGTGAATGAGTGCTAGTCCAGGTTTTTGGCTGCTGGCTGAGGTCAACCCACAACACTACTTTACTATTACTCATTTCTAAAATACAAGACAAACTCCAGGGGAGAAGACAAAGAAAATATCAATCTTCCTAGATCATTTGTGCTAGGACAAATAGTGGCCAAATGAGGTGATTTTATGAACAGCAGTCCAATTAATTTCATAAATAGCAGTAGTTATCAGATAGGCTAACACAAATAAAAGTTTGAGACACACAGCCAGTCAAGAGAATCCCATTTTCACAAATGTGACTTATATGCAAAGCATCTTTCACAAGGATGACAAATATTTTATAAAATTGTGGAAGCAAATTTCAAAATTTTTTTTCTGAATCAGCAGTTACTTTAAGTAGTCAAGCTATGTGTCAGATAAAAATGGGAAAATACAGAAAAGTGGGAAAGGAGTATGCTGTGAACTAGCTGTGATCTGATGAGGAGCAGAAGAAATGTTTTTCATTACTTATTTGCATTTGCACCCTATCTAAAATCCATGGAATTTGTGCCTTCCTGAGGGATCAAAGCAGCTGGAGTAGCTGCATTTTCTAGCCTTTGCTGATTCTTTCCTTCTGAGTCATTGATTTTGCTTCTACTTTCTGTGCCCAGACAAACTGGGAACTTTTATTCTTCAAATGTCTAATTTTTTTCCAAAAAGCAATGCTCACATAACTATGAGTTTGTCCCATGAGCTGCATGAAATTTCTATTTGTGGAGATCCAGCTATATTTGACCCACTAATAATTTAAGATCTAATTTTACATTTTTACTGATGCAAAAATTCCTGTGGAATACAGATGTCCCCCCTAGTGGACAAGGAACAATTACTGTACTTGTCTATTTTGCCAGCATCTCGTGTTTTCACCCAATCATTGAAAGTTGCCCAGTCATTAGAAGGTTTCCAAGCTTCTTGTCCCACAAAAAAATCTGGGCAGATGGCTCTGCAAGAAAAATGAAAATATTTTATGTCCATGAAATAATACTGGAGAAGGATTAAAAGGAGGACCATACGTACTACACAACAAATTCATTTTGCTGAATACATAGGACTTAACCCACACCAAAGCATTATACCAACAACCCCCAATAATTTTCTACATCTAATAAGACTCAGTATAATTTCCAGGTACATTTTTCCCTGTTAAAATTCATTACTTAATTTGATAAATAGTTAACGGTAACTGAAAATCCTTGGTGGTTTCCTACCAAACTTAAAAAAAAGAAATACAAAACCAAACCAAAGCAACTATAATTTACATGGTACGTATGTTAGCCTAGAAGGAAAGATAACCCAGTAATACAAGAAAGAGGATACTCAATATGCTTTTCACATATTTGAGAATTTGATTCTCTATTTGGCAAAAGCAGGTATACTTTCCCTTCAAAGAAAGATCTTCAGCTTCTTTGGAATTTTTACCATAGCAGCCAAGTTGAACAGAAGAAGGGAGGAAGCAGGCTGCTTCAGGCTTGTGGAGGATGAAAGATGCCGAAAAAGAAAATTTTTTGTTTCCCATCTCTTCTTCTGTGGTTACCTACTAATTCATTATGGTAAGACTAGTCAATTATTTTAGACTTCTTTCACTGTTTTACCACAAAGATCCTTGGAGAAAGGCGTAAAGAAAGACTGTGAATTTATTTATGTTGGTATGGTTTATATAAAAAAAAGGAAACAGTTGTTTCGACAAACTTTCTCATTAAAAAAGACGCTTTGGAAGCAGCAGTTTTTCTTACATGTATCCATTGGTTGTTAGCATATCAGCTATGTATCTGGTGTTTGGGAGTTGCCATCCAAATATATCATGAATCACAATCACAGCTTTGTCGGTGCTGGCAGAAGGTCTGCAGACATACGCCTTGATGTGCTCAACTTGTACCTCCTGCCCACGGCCTCCATAGTCAAACCTGTCCCCAATATCACATGGGCAGGGCCTCGATTCGTTAGCCATGTGTGATACTAAAGAACAAAAAATATTCAGTAGCGAATACCAAAGCATGCCACACTGAAAAACTTCAGAAGACAGCAGTATCATTGGCTATTGAGTTTTTTAATCATTACAGGAACAGGATGAACATGCTCATAACTGTTTGATCTAAAATGAAGCATTAGTTAATAAGCCCATTGGGTTATCTACATAAATAAGATTCTTGTTAGAGTTTCTTATGTTATGAAGTCTTCAGCAGGGACCTGGTACATGCTAGGATTTCCATGTCCTACAGTGAGGAGTACAACAAAAATAAAGTTATGAGAAAGCAGCAAGGAAACCATCACAAACTATTTACATAGCAATGAAGCCAGTCCTTCCACTCTTCATCGTGTGTATTTCCTGTCAGGAATGCATTCTACTAAGCTTTCCTTAGTAGACAGTAAAGGCTTAATACAAGACTCAACATTTTGAAAGGAAAAAGCCAACAGCTACTGTGTAGAAAGATATAATTACACATAGATAAAGCATCTTATTTTCACCCAGGGACTTAAAATATTGCATAACTGAAATTTTCAGTGTCTAAAAATCCTTTTGCTAAACAGCTTTAGCCTCAGATGTTGCAGACTTTTGAAGGAGGATACTTAAGAACGATGCCAAGAAAAATGTACCAGCACAAGTCAGAGTATAAAATTGCATTTCTTTAATATTTAAATAAAGAATGCATTAAAACTCCAAGACAGGAAAAAAAGAAAACTGAACGTAAAGAAACAAAATCTTAAAGTTGAGCCAAGTCTTTTATCAAGAAGGTAAGAGTAGGGTTCAGTTAATTTTTTTCAAACTATTGCTTAAATGAAAACAAACAAGTAATTCACAAAGGTCAAAAAGTACCAGCAGAATCTAACACACTTTCATGTAGCTCCCTGGACTCAAGTTAATGATTTTCTGCCATCAAGCTCAGGTTAACCAACTGAGTGAACAGACCTGAATACCATCTTTGAGTATTCACAGAACATCTACAGAAATGATTCAAGAACATCAAAAGAATTTAGATAAAGTTTTGCCCAAGCTCTCTACAGATAAATCATGTGTATTATCATAAAAACTTTGCTAGTAAAGAAACAAGGATCTTCAGACTTGACTGTGTCAAAAACACAGAGAGAAAAATGAAAAAGCAGATTACTGAACTGTCCCTGGACAAGTGGGACTTAAAGATTTGTATCAGTAAAGGGACAGCTTTAGGAAAGCCAACAAACAACTTGGCAGCAAGAAAAACTGGACAGAATTCTAGAGGCCTATATATTCTGGACTGGCAGATTTTAGAATTCAGAATCTCCCAGAGAGTATCACCAGGGCTAGTTTGCAGATACCAGAAAATTTCATTTTTGCAGATCCATTCAGATCAGTTCAAGACAAGCTGTGTCATATTTGAAAGCTCTTTTATCTCTGGGCACACACCTATATTCATACTCTACCTTTTCTTTTTTAAATAAGCCACACCCATTAGTGTCCATTTTCCCCTACATGTTGTGGTCTCACATGTAGGCCTTATAAGTTAAAATAAATTTACCAGGAAAAAATGAATGAATAAATGAGCACATAAGGCAAAATACAGGGCAAATAGAAAATAGGAAGAAGTTCATAACTAATTTTCTGTTCACCAACTGCCTCATTTTGATTAGACTAAGTCAGGAAATATAACAAAACCAGGGGATAAATATTAAAGAACCATATATTTCAAAACTCCAGAAACACAATGCCCTTAGATACCAGTATAGCCTCAAAGGCTTTAATTGAAAACATTTCATACTATCCCCTAAAGTGCAAAGCAACACATAGAACATGAAACATTTAAAGATGTAGATATAGCCACTGATGGCAACATCTTCAGGTACAAGACTGTGAAGGATAGCATTGGTTTGTATGGTTTGTAAGCCATACAGACTTGCAAGCTCTGTAGCATAGGCAAGACACTTCAGTGTTTCTGCATCTGCTGTAGTACATACAAACATCTTTTTCCATTTCTAAGATGCTATTGAAACGTTACTTAAAAGTTAATTTCTTACACTTATCACAGCTATTATTTTTGGAGGATCTGAAAACCCATAGCCTTGGTGTACCACCATTCCCACCTGCAAGCACTTGCGAATTTATTGGAAGACCAAACAAGAATTAATTTTCAGATACTTGGATCTACAGCCAGTAAAAATATAAAGATATTGCTGTGTGGCACCATCACTTTCACCACACTGTCCTTGAGTCTTCCTCCTCAGAGGTCTTCCCCACTTCTGGAGGGAAAATAAAAGGTTTCTGAAGCATCATCTCAAAAAGGAAAAAAAAAAAAAAAAAAAAAAAAAAAATGGAAGAGAGTAACCCCCATTGCATTTAAATGAGCTTGCACTCTGCAAATGAAATGAAAGTCCCCGGAACATGCTGAGTCACACCTCGCAAGCACTCGTTCTACGTCTCTGGTTAAAAAGGGCCCGGAGTGTAAAAGACCCCAACCCAACCTACACATACCTGCAGCTCTGCGAGCGTGCCACACAGCCGCAGCAGGATGCAGGAGCTCAGCGCGGCTGCTTACGGCCGAACTGGATCCCCAAACAAAGCACTAACTCACAAAAGGCAAGGCTCAGCTTCCCTTAGAAGAGAGTTACATAAGCCCCTGCCTTTATCTTTGTGGCTGGCGGAGTGACGAGGGCCGCCCGCTTTAAAGCTGTTCATGTCACTGCCGGCGGAGGCGGGGTGTGCTGCTATAGCTGGGTACCGAGCCTTCTGCACTTACACGGAAGGGTATTCACCCCCGGAGGGCTTTTTCTTTCCATTTCGAAAACATGTTGATTTAGCTGAACAATCCATCTAGAAACACCCCTCTTTTAAAGTTTTTTTTAGTTTTAAAGGTTGGGGTCGCACCGCTTTTAAACACTACATTGGCATAATTAGTTCCTTAGATTATTGATCCATGGGCAAAAGGCATATATAAAGTCATCAGCGGGGTGAGGTAGTGAAGTAGAGACATCATTTCAAAGCTCTACAAGACAAAGCTTATGCACTACGGGAAAAATACTTTCTATTCAGACTGAAAATAAGTAGCATGTAAGAAAGTAATAGCTTTCTAGGTTGGTGTACCTCCTTGCTGTACAGACAGTGTTTAAAATATGGACACTTTTATCCTATCACAAGATAATTTTTTTTTTTCTTTTTCATTCTTCATCTCTGGCTGACCCGTGTACCCTCCCCATTCTCCTGATTTTCTTTTCATGGGACTGTTAGGATTATTTTGTAAAGACCTTTAGCTAAATATATTAGCAATACAAAATTTCTTGTTTCTTCAGATGTGCATCTATAAAGTAGACTAAATGCATGCTAGTCTACCTCACTTTTGTCTTACAGTTTAGTCCTCCTATGTAAGGTTTTTGCTCATATTCTAAGCAACTTTGTTAGTGCTCTTTGTTTGCAATCCCTAAAATAAAGTTAAACGTATGAAAAAAAGTTCATCCAAGAATTGCAGAGCAAAGTCATAAGGCTCAAAATCCAACCCTTTTGCTTTACATTTTTGGCTCTTCTGACTTGTATTCCACAAATTATAGCACACAAGGACATTAGGTACTCCGTATCAACTTTAGAGAACAGCAGTCAAATAAATGAGAGAACAATTGTGAATTTTCATCATTCCTAGAAAACAAAAATGGCAGCAATGCTTGCAGAACCTTCTCTCCACTAGAGCTGTTTAACCACATTTCCACTTTGTTTCACCTGGTCCTGGAAATAATTCTTTGTGTGTAAAAACTATTCCACTTTACCTTAATAATAAGGTTAAACTTTGGAAACTAAACTGCTTTTAATTTGATTTCCTGTTGTTTCAAGTTCCTTGATAGGCAATCCATGTTAATTTTTCACTTCGAAGTCAAAACTTAATTCAATGCATCCATGATCTCCGAACATGCATTTAGCTGCACTTCACAATATAAACACCCACCTCTTTCAAATCTCACATTTCCAGCTCTTACTCAGAGACTTACAATTTAATCATGAATATTTGGCTGTACTTGTAGTAACTATAATATATATATATATATATATATATATATATAAAATATGCATATATAAAATAACTATGATAATATGGTACAGTAGCAATCTACCCTTTCATTTCACAAAAATACTGCATGTATTTGGTTCTTTTCCTTTTTGCTCAGTCACAGTGTTAGTGTTGCAGTTCACATGCTGTTCCAGAATTTATGAATGACTGCTGTTCTCTAAATAGATGTCCTGATTGTCCTCTCTCACACTAACAAACCTTCTAAAGCTAAAGGAACATCATTAAAGTGGAGTTATCTATGTTTGGTGCTGTTGCAATTAAGGAACAATACGCTTCCTGACTTCTGCATACTTCTCCTGGAAAACATGTGTTATGACAGCTGCGTCACTCAGGAAATAGCTGCATTTATATATTACATACAGGTGGTGTCACATGGAAGTCAACAGTTAATCATCAGTTTCAGCTCAGAATTCTCTGAAGACCTCCCCATGAGAAAGATGGAGGGCCATTAGCAGCATGTAAAGTAGGAAAGTAGGAAAACCTTAATAATCCCATTAAGAGAAATAGAGATCATTAGTACTGTTGACTATCTTCACATGAGAGACATCACAATAAATATTTCTCTGACAGTACATTTAATTTGAGAGACTGTCATTAGTAAAATTAAGACTTCCCTAAATTGCATTTTTCTCCCCACTTAAATTACATACAGTCTTTATCTGTTGCACTGAAAAGGTGAAAAGGGACATACACTCATGATTGGTTTTCCTACAGCTTTAGAAGTACCAGCACCTGATGAAGATACAAGCCAGCTGGATTCAAACTAATGATGACAAGCCTTTCTCCCTCTTTAATTATGACACATAATTAAACCATGGCAGTCACCATCACAAAGCATGCTGGAAATCAGCAGTTCAAGCAGGTTTCAAAAGGGTCTGGCAAATCCACAGAATCTTGGTCCATCAGTGGACATTTGACAGAGTTGCAGGAATGGCATTCGAAAATTTCAGCTCAGAAATCCCCTGAAGCACAGGCTGCCAGGATGTTTAGCAAGGGGGGACAATTCCTACTGCTGGCCACAAATGGAGAATGGGTGCTGAAGTGGATGCAGTCTTGAGCTGATGCAGCACGGAGAATTTTGTCATATCATTGACAGGGAAAATCTAAGGAACAAGATATATCATGCAAAAGCATGGATTGTTTTTGAAATGTGAGATTTCTTCTTTAGGCAGCAGCCATGGTTGTAAATAAGTTTCACATTAAAATATTCTGCCTGCACATTGCATTGCACACTTTATTTCCTAAACTGATCAGTTTAGGACTCTACAGTGTTTCTGTAAGAAACACCTCTGAATAACCTTAGACACAAATTTTAAAACAAGATGTGTTCCCTTACATCACCTGCTAAATACATATCTGCCACCAGGCTACAAGTCCAGAAAAGCTTCATCTGTCTAAGTGAGCTTTGCCAAACAATGTGATTGTGTTCCTAAATTTTGGGCTTGTGATTTATTTGGAATATAGATGAACGAGGTCTGTTATACATAGATTCATTAACCATTAGTCTAACTTCAAACATTAATATGAATCTCAAGAAACTGGAGAATATTTCAAAGCGTGTTAAAGCATGACTTCCTCTTTTGCAGTCAGAATCTAGAAAATTTGTTAAAAGGAAGCCTCCCAATTGCAAAGACATGGCCATAACAAAGTATTTCCTGTATGTGAAATATATGACAGTGCCACATACATTATAACTGAACAAAAAGCTTTTACCAGATGCGTATATGGATGCAATTTGCCATATCCTACATGGTTTATAGGTTCCTAGGACCAAGAGAAAAAAGTGCCATACAGCAAAGGATAGGTCCCTGAGTAGATTACTCCAAAAGAGCAGTGGAATTTTGATAAAACTTTTTTACTTGGGTTAATAACCATACTTTAATCAAACAAAGAGACTTAATTTTTTTTCCATTCTTTGTTTAGGTTACATTAGCCCTTCTATGTCTGGTTCCATTTTTCTGCTTGTTATTTTTTTGATCTTCAAGCACTATTAGGAGGCTGAATTTTAGCTCACAATTTACTATGGAAATTAAACCATGCAGAACTCAAAGATGATGGAGGTTATTAGCATATTTGATGAAGAGGAATGAAGTCATCTTTTTCAGCAAAAATGAAAAATTTAGTGTTCATGAGATTGGCTGTATCATCAGATTCTTTGATTAGTCCTAGAAAACATGAAAACAAAATCTTCTATTGACATTTTAGGGGAAATCCAGACTTAGAGCATTCTGCTTCTTCAGTGAGAAATTTTCATCTCTACACAATATGTGGCCATACACACTAGCTTTACTTTGAAACTACTGGTATCATGGCTCCTCAAAGGATACCTTTCTACATTAAAACTCTATTTAAGCCAGTTTCTTAATATAGACTGAATATCTGAATTAAAACTTCAAAGATATCTTCTGTGCATCCAAGCTTGAGTTCTTTCAAACTGACTGGGAAAAACTATGCTTTAGTAAGCAGTCCAAAATGTACATTCTGAGAACATCAGGAAAGGGCAGCTCAGCTATCCCAGCTTCTTGAGCAGAGCACAAAAAATGGTGTTAAAATAACTGCAATCTAGCTTTACAGAGCAGCTACAACAAAAATAACACTCTACTCCTGGGTGAAGCTCTGGATGTGCAGTATGCAGAGCAGTAGTAAACAGGAAAAAGGAAGTTAAATTGGGAAAGTGACCCAAGGACAACATGTATGTCTGTCCAGATCCAAAATAAGGACATAGCTGCTATGACCTGTTCCAAAACTAGGAACAAATATCCTCACCACCATCTTCTTTGCATAGTATCCTTCCAACTCTGCTAAAAATATCTCTCTTCATCAGATGATAGCCTCATTTGACAAAATGGCGCTACATCACGTGTTTAGGCCACACAATATGCTTATGCATGTGTACCTGCTTGTGGGACATTCTTGGATTTACCTACCATTGAGAGATGCACCAGCCTTTAATTTCGAGTGTGTGATCATCAGGTGACCTACATCAACACCACCCACTCAAAAACCAATGACCCCTAATTCCTTTGCACCACACTTCTCCCTTAGGTATTTTAGGACAGCATCAGCTTCCCTGAAACAGGTAAGAAAATGCAAATCAAGCAATCATAGTAAAGCCAGCATTTAAAAATATGAAAATATGGAGGTGCATATGACTGTCACCATATTATGCTGCTACCATATTTTGACTACTTTAAATAATTAATTATTTCAGGTAAATGTTAGAGGTTGCTAATCTGATATCAGAAAGAGAAAAAGAAGTATCTCAATGTGATTCAATTAAAAAAAGCAACATAACTACATCAAAAAGAACTTAAAAAGATGGATTGGAAAAGGATGGATATTGATTACACACCTACCTAAAATTAAAAAAGCTTAGCATTCTGTAAGAAGCTGAACAAATTTTTGCTTTGCAAATTTTGATAGAAAAGTAGTTAAAAACTTCTCTAGAAAATACTGCTTATTACCCAGTGAAAATTCTGACAAAATTCTACTGTAAGTTGTCATCAGGGGTATTTGTTGCAGGGAAGTCAGTGTAAAAAACATGGTAGATGTTTTCAGAATTTACAACGTAGCCTGAAATATATCTTGTGAGATGCTGTGTTCTGAAAATACCTGTTTACCCCTGCAGCATGTGTCACCATGCAGAGACAGTAAAGGACGTATTTGTGGGAGTGGGGTGGCAGTTCAGGCTTTTATATCACCTCCACGCTGTTACCAGCCCCAGTTCCTCACCCCCTTGGGCACCAGTGAAATTCCCCAGTAAACCAGCCTCACAAACACAACATTATCTGCCAACACACAAACACACACCACAAGCAAATTAAGTGCCAAGAAATTCTTTCCTGACTGGAGCTGACACTTGAAACGTGTGAACTGCCTGTAAGAAATGCCGGGCAGCACCCAACACGGCTTTCCCGTTGCAGCAGACAGGGTACAGATTCCAAGCTAAAGTTTCCAAGACAACTGAGATAGGAGCACTCTGGAAATCATTCAGTTATGTCTCCCATAACCTTCTCACCAAATACCCACCCTCAGCAACGTTCAATGCAGCTACTCCAAATAATCCAAGATATTTGCTCTCACAGGAAAGTTAATTAGTTTGGCCTCTAATTAGTCTGACCCCTTCTGAGTGTTGTCTTGCCAGCAGCTTCCCTCTCTGTTATTAAGGCAGCAGAGCCTGCTATTGACAGGTCTTTGTTGATAAATGTGGAGGCAGTGTTGCACACAGGAGGGGAAGATGTGATACTCCTCCTGGCTCCCAGCACCACAGTTCCCTTGGGAGCCACTGGCCCTCACTCTGATAACGCAGCCATCATCTCCCTGGGGGCAATTACACCATGTTGGGAAAGTTCTCTGGCACAATCAATAACTCCTTTCTTCCTTCCATGCAACGCCTCAAAGGATCAGTCTGTTAGACTCAGTGAGACACCAGATTAGAATTATGGTTTCTCACGATTTGAGTCACTGAGCACTTTTAAACTGGGCTTTTTGAAGCAGAGGAAGCAACTTTTGGCAATAGCAGATGATAAAAATTCTTCACCAATCCACTATTAAGAGAGTTGTCCTTGAATTCTCTTCAAGGCAAAATCATTGATTCCATCCACTTCTAGGAAGTCATTTCAAAAGCCCACTTTTGCTAGTGCAGCTAAAATAGCTGCATCCAATCTTAAACAAAACAAAATTAAAGGAAACCCCAAAACAAACAAAAACAAACCAAACAAAAAAGTGGGAAAAGGCAGTTTCTGACAACAGCAAGCAATGTGATATCCAGCTCCTTGACATTGTACTTGTGTAATTTCCTGCCATCTCAAGTTTTCAGCCAATCCTCAAATTCAGACCACTCATCAGAAAGCTTCTAAATTTCTTTTCTGGAAAAAAAAAGTCTGGGTAGCTGGCTCTGCACACACAAAACACAAAGATCAAAATTGAATTCATTAGTCACACACTGAGATTGTTTTTCACCCTTCGTTGCATAGGTTTCTACCCAGACAAAATTTTGATTATCTTTTTTCCTGAGAAAGTAATGTTTATAAATAACATTGTTACCTATTTCACAGAAATATCTATGAGCATTAGAAAATATATAAATGTATCTATAAATGTTTTTTCAATGCCTAATCCACAAAATACATTCTGTGATACAAATCTGGAAAATATTAATACTTTTATCCATATTTTACCTGTGTTTGAGTACATCATTTGAAACTATACACAGAAAACAACAGATGACCTTGTAAAAGATGATAAAACTATGTCCTATTACAAAAAATTTACATTTTGCATACAACATATAGCATTTAACATAAATCCATCATTGATGGGTTCCATGTAAACCAAGGCAATTACATAAAATAGTTGTTTACTATAGAGCACATGGTGAGGCTTACTTATGAGCTAGTAAAACAATAGACGCTTGATGGACTGAGGTCAGCAAAGAACAAGTGAAGGGAAACTCTGTGAAGGGAAGAAGGGGAGTAGTGTTTTACTCCTTTGGTGACTGGATAAAGGGAAGTGCATTGAGAGTCCACTCAGTACTGAGTTCCTGCATGGTGGGATGCAAACCCTGGCTCCGGATGACCTCGCCTGACAAGTGTTGCATGACCAGCAGCAGGGTTGTGACAGCGCACTTACTAGTGGAGGACACAGTTTCCTCTTGCAGAAGGGACTCTGGAGGCTGCCATCACTAGGTCACCACCAGGTGCTGCTGTGTGTTCTCCCAAGCCCATCCCAGTTGGAAGCAATGGGATCCCTGGGAAACAGCAATCATCTTTCGCTTATTAAAATGTCTTTGGCTCTCTCCATCCTCAGACACACCTCATGGATGTTATTGAACATGGCAAAATGATTGGTTCAGGTTGGCCTAAATCAAACTGAAGTATAATCCAAGCATTTATTTTTCTTCACCTTCTTTGATCATTTCTATGATTTCTATTTTAAAAAAAAACCAAAACAAAAAAAAACAGTGACATCCAGTGCATCAATGTATTTGGAAATGTATGGGCAAAACCCTGCAGCCCTTGAATAAGAATCTGTCACAAACCCACAGTGCTTTGAAAGTGAACCTTCCCAAACCCATTCAGAAGAACAGGTTTTCCTTCTCAAACTGATCTAATAAGGTGATACTAGCCATCAAGCTTAATATGGTCTCTGAAATGGGGATACCATAGCTCTTCATCCCATATTGCACTAGGAAAAAAATCCCTCTGGTTTCCTTTCAATAAACATCAGCGCACCAGTTCAGCAGCATCTTGGAAGACACATA
Source organism: Certhia americana (assembly GCA_018697195.1). Taxonomy (NCBI): domain Eukaryota; kingdom Metazoa; phylum Chordata; class Aves; order Passeriformes; family Certhiidae; genus Certhia; species Certhia americana. The sequence goes on along the minus strand of CM031858.1, from coordinate 81,332,900 downwards.
CAACTTCTCTTCAGACACTGCTGTCTGAAAACACTCATTTCTACTGGAGCCTTCTTCCCTTGACCACCGCATTCCTAACAGTTCAGGTGGAGGGAAAGAAGGTATCCCAAAAACAGGTATGGCACAGCATGAATCATTGGGAAATTTGCAAGATAGTATGGAAAAATACCAATTGATCAGGCACAGGGCACTTTTAAGAGAGCAGCCTCTTGCTGTAACAAAGCAGCACATTGTCATAGCAGTGATTTGCCAGTATCCTACCCAGCATGAAGGGCGTGCATCCAGTCTCTCCTTGAGAACATTTGCATTTGGTCACAAGACAAACATATTTCCAAACATGGAGCAGAATAGGGGACGTCAAGTCCTCTGGAAAAACAGTAACAGAGAGCAGACAATAGACCCTTGCATTGTTCCAGTGTATCAGAAAACCCTAATGCTTACAAAAGTAGAGGTTTTTTTCTCCAGAGACAGTTTCTCCTCCTTTCAGTTCCACAGACAAATCTCAGCCATACCACAACTGTCAGCTGACATCTGGCTTCCCTCATGCTTCATAGGCTTAGGGCATTAAAGGCACTATCTCTCCAAACTTCTACAAAATCATGTGCAGGTTTGCATTTTGGTACTATATGAACATCCATAATGTTTAAAGCAAATGGAGTACATTGTACCATATCCAGTTACTGAAAGATTTTTCTGCATTCTGGAATTTAATTGTTGCAGGACATTGAAAATGAATGTGAAAGTTTTTAAGGGGGAAGGAGATTGTATTTAATATCCATGTGTGCATATGAACCATTCAAAATATATGCATTCATTCATATTTCTGCAGATGGAAATTTTTTAAAATCCCATCATATAACTCAGATTGAATGACTTTATTTTAAAAAGGCTTGTAAAAACAGAATACATATTTGTTTTTCAGAACATACTGTTTTTAAAAGTCCTCTCACTTTGCTGAGAAAGTAAGCAAAATTACTTTTTGCTGCATAATGTTTTCAATATTCTATACATTCTACATGTGCAGTCATTTCTTCTCTAAACAGCAAAGAATGAAGGCAGTATGCTGTACTCTGCCATACTCCACAGCAATGTTCTTCTTTGGGTTTTCATTATGGAAATATATTGCTCACACTGCTCTGGTAATAGTACCCTTTCACATGTAACAGTTCTAATGTAAGGATAGAAATCATAAAGAGTGGGATTTCTTCTTACATGTATCCATTAGTTGTTAGCATATCAGCTATGTATCTGGTGTTTGGGGGAGTTGCCATCCAAATATATCATGAATCACAATCACAGATTTGCCTGTGCTGGCAGGTGGTTTGCAAATGTACACCTTGATGTGCTCAACTTGTACGTCCTGCCCCACAACCCTCATAGTCAAATCTGCCTCCAGTATCACACGGGCAGGGCCTCATTCATCAGCCATCTAGGAATCTGCAGGAAAGCAGAAATGAAAACCAGTTGTTATCTGCAATAACAACTATGATTATGAGTCAATCTTCATGCAGTCCTCCCCAGCCCCCTCCATACACCTTATAATCCTCACTTGGTACAGCAAGATTGGAAGGGAAATTCCAGGTGTTTATTGTAAACAGGCTGTTGACAGGTTTATGCCGTAAACATTCATGACTTTCAGGTCAGTCAGCATAACCCATGAATGTGTTAAGGCCAGAGGAAGGGTTTAGGTCAGTCCACCACTCCTAGTTTTGTTCCTGGAGCAATTCAGCATGTGATAACTACATTTCCATGTGATGTCCCCACACACTGTGCTTCATAACTACTCCCCTCATGTGGTCTTACAGTTCCTCCTCACATGCTAACATCTGGTAAACTCTTGCTGTAACTCTTGTGGGACCCCACTGTCATCATGCTATTTTTCTGGCTACTGTTCCCTTCAAGCTTTCATTCTGTATTCCCTTCCTCTTTAGGGAATCCAAAGCTTCTGCTTTCTACTTACACTTTGCTGGTTTCTTGTATCCCCTGCCACATACAATCCTTTCCCAGGAAACCCTTCATAAACTGGCATCTCTAAAGATTCTAATAAATCAGCTTGAAGAAGGTAAATTAGCAGAGGGTTTCTTTGCAAAGTTATAAGGTGTGCTACCTGAACTGAGAGTGGTCAGAAGAATATACATACACCAGTGCTGTGCTTATAACACATCCTCATACAGCACAGATACATAACTTCTCCAGAGGTATACATTTTAAAGGACAAGATGGAAACTACCCCATTTCTTCTCAAGTGAAGAAAGGTTTCTATAGAGTTTATGACCTAGGAGGTCTTCCCAGAAACCCTCAAGCTCAGATTAGTTTCTTCTATCTCTCAAAAGGATACTGGCCACTGTAGCATCTTTCGAAACCAAACTGACATTTGGTGATCTCTACTCTTCTCCTTCACAGGCATTAGGTAGTCATACAGAGAGCATTTAGTCTGAGAAGCTGTTTAACCTTGCTCTGCTGTCACTCTTAATTGATCAAAATGAAACTGTTTCTTATTCCCATGTAAATGCATGTACTGGAACAATATTCCTTGGTCTGGCTGGTTCCTTATTAAAGTGAAATGCATCATGCTGGCAATAAAAATCAAATGCCCTCTTCAGTGCTTAACCGTTTTTTATTTGGAATCTATCTTAGTTATTTGTCCTATTCTAGATTTTCTAACTAATTAAAAATAGATGCCGAATAAGACCTTTAATACACTTCCAATAATCCCACTTCAATTTCTATGCTACAATTTTAATGCACTAAATGGTCTTAAAAACAGTTTTGATATTTAGTTTATCACGTTAAACCCTCTCTGGAAAATAAAATAGCAAACCAATTTGGGTAAGACCCAGTTTGGGCAGTGTCTGATCTGTGAGCTCCTAGTATTGCAGCCACAGCGCAGCTGCATCTCCGCTGCTCTTTCACCCACAGCAGCAAGCCTGGGGCTATAGCATCAACGCAGAAATAGGTAACAAGACTCCAGACAGGACTAGTTTGAAATGCTTTTCTGCCTTCTCCTTCATCCATCTATTTATTCTCCCCATTGCTCATCAGTCCTTGTCCAGTTTCTTCTATGGTATGTCATCAAGGTGGCTACTCCCCATTTTCTCATGCAGCATAGGAGTGCCAGACACAAATCTATCTCCACAATACTTCATTCTGTAGTTCTCCTATCTCTAGTGAGCACCAGTGATACTTGGATGGCAGAAATTCAGATTTACTAGCTACTATTCTTTGAATACTACTTCTCCAGTGATAAATATTTGGGCTGCCCCTCTCAATTGAGATTTAGTTTGCTGAGGAATTTTAAAGTGATTTTTCACTATTTGACCAATTAAGTTTAACCGAAAATAGCAGGGAGATTAACTCAGCATTTTGGAACTAATACTGTTTGCCACAGTTAAAATTCCTTTAAGCAGCTTAGTGTAACTCTATTTGTACTTGCTTATATTGGAAAAAGAAAGATTTGACTCATGAAGAGTCAAATCTTGGGTTAAAATTCAAATTGCACTTCTTCTAACTTATTAGCTTATCAAGCTCTAATGATATCCCAAGGTAATTTGATTTTGCTGCATACAGGAGATAAACTGATAAATATTCAGTAATGCAAAATGAAACACAGGGTGTGATGATGCTGTATGACAACCAGTGTTTTCTCTGAATAACTAGAGACTCCTAACGAGCAGGTGACATTCCACCTTTTGTCACAACCCAACTGGCTGGTGCCTTGCTGCACGCAGAGACAATAACACTCAACAGCTTTGCTTGCTACAGCTTCCACTTACTAGGAAGCCAAGTTTCCTCTGACACTGGTGTACTTTTACTGCAGGATTTGACAGCAACCATTCAGAGTGTTGGTTACTGTAATTAGAGCCAAAGTCCCTAAAGATCTTCTTCGTGACTGTCAAGAAAGGGGCCCCATCTTGTGGACATTTCCTGGAGCAATTATGGTCTGGCTGTGAAGCTGTTAACCACGGTGCTGTTAATGCAGTGCTGAAAACAAGCTGTGATAACCAACTGCAGCAAATCTCACTTTAACTAGAGTTATGCCTGGCTGAGAAGTGCAAAAACCACCTCATTTCCTTCTCCCAATGCAAACCATCCTCCCGTTTCTGTAGGTACGAGGCATCCTGCCTCCGTACAGCTTTTAAAGAAAGACCTGAAGGGCACTTCTATGTACTATTTACAAACTTCTTACCTGCTCACTAAAGAACAGGAATGATAAGAGAAGTGTGAGCGGAGAATCCACTACCAGCAAGGTCAACTAACCAAACCAAGGAAAAATTTCCCAGGCACCCCAGAGGCCATGGCACATCTGGCCACGTGCTGTGAGCAGCAGGAGAACCTGGATGCCCAGAATAGCTGGAGACATCCTGTGCCAGCCCTGATGACCCATGTCTTGGTGCCTTTGGAGAAGAGTACTAGCAGTCTTTCACATCTCTCCTGTAAAATCTGTTTACACAATGTGCAGCTGCATCCCACACACACTATCCCACACCCACGACACCTGGATCATAGGGACAAGTGTCACCTAAAGAGGATCCCCACTGAATGCTTGTTTTTAAGAAGATGCATAATATTTGGGAAAACAGGCAGGAAAAAGCTGTTGCGCAGGCAATGCATGTTTCCGTCCCACTTCAAACAGGTTTCAACACCAATAAAGCAACCAGAACTTTTCACTTCAGGACAAGCTACAGCAGACACTGCTTTCACAGCTACCTCAAATTCCTGTTTCCAAGAGCTTCATCATGCTCAGCCCTTGTCTTCTACAAAAAAGACATAATATAGGATGCTCCCTTCAGAAAGCCATGACACTTGGAGAACTTTTTGAAATTATGAACATACAGGAGTGGTGCCAAGGGCCTGGAGATCTCCTTGACACACACGGAAACATTGTGGGACTGGGGCCCTGATAGTTGGCAGCACAAGATACAGCTGTTACAACCCCCTGGAGACACGGGTAACAGACTTGTACTGAAAGCACCAGGTCAAGTCATCATGGGGGTTGTGGGGATCAAAGGAGGTGGAGGTTGACAGTGCCCATGGAACTCACCTTGTCCAATCTCCAATGGGCCAGGATGAGACCACACCACCCAAAGTTTCACTCACCCTGAAGCTCTTAAAACTCTCCAAAGTGGAGAGTTCTTCTCCCCTTTGTCACTTCTCTGGGCAGGTTGCCCCAGAGAAGTTATGAAACATCTCAGAGCCCCATGGTTCCCCTAATGCCGGCTTGCCTCCTCACCTTCCCCTGTGCCCTCCCAACACAACCTTCTCCAGTGCATCTGTGGAGGGTGAAGGTGGAGGCAGCCCCCCAGCCCACCCACCTCCAGTCCCCAGCCTTGCCCCATTCCTGCTGAACTCCAGACTGAACAACTCCAACTCTCTCACCCTGTCTCCACAGGAAAAGTGCTCCAGCCCTCTTACCAGCTTTGTGGCCCTAAGTTAATTTTGGCCTGTAACCTGCTTCTGATGCTTTCCTTCATTCCTGAGAACCATGAAGACAGTCATTAGCTAGGCCTAAAAAATCATTTGTGTCAACACACTCTCAGCCACCATCTTCCCAGGGCAAGTCAGGAGCATTTCAGGACACGTGTGTCCTTTTTGCAGCACATTAAGCATGGCTAGTCCTAGGACTGTGATCTAGGCATGTCTGCATGCACCCATTTTTCAGTCATCTTGGGCACATTCATCCCTCCTTTGCCTTTGGAAAACATTCTGTTCCTAGTTTGTGTGGAAAATTTGTGCATCTATTTTCTGTGTGGCTCCTCAGAATTAAAAAGCAAAAGCTTAAGTGCTTGACTGTAGTGGATCTAAAAGAAGACAAATCTAACAATCCCCTGCATGACTATGGACTGTCTAAATGCAAGTTTTACATACATTAATAATGTCTTCAATCCTAATTCTTTGTCATGCACAACAAGCCAGTAGACAAGGCTTATTTACCAACACTGGAAGAACAAAAGGGTCTCAGTTCCAGCATTTTTTGGATGGCAGATAGCAGCAAGTCACACTGATGATAAATGTATTGTACTGTACTTTACAGTTCACATTTTAATGTACAGCAGTGGCCTTGGTTGTGTAATTTTGTCAGTCCTTGAGTTTAAGGGATAACCCCTTGTGTCCTGGATTTCAAGGTCCCCAATAAAAAAAATTCTGAAAAGAAAAATTACTATGTTCACGTACCTTAACATGCCTTTATTTACACCCACACAAAAATAATCTTTCTTTCTTCTTCCATCTGAAAACTCACTGACTACAAAGCAGAACCTCAGACTTGGGAAATAAGCAGCACAGATTCCCCTATCAGTTAAAGTTCATGGATATAAATATTTTCCATCTGAAGTGGTCTCACAATATAATTTTTATGACTATGGCTCACAATTGCCCAGAAATGGCTCACCATCTTCCCCAGAGGAAGGCAGAAAATATTCTTAAGAGACAGTTCCCTGGCAAGGCAAGGCAAGGCAACTGCTGCCAAATCTGTGCTTTCACCATCAGGGTTGTATTCCATAAAGAGGCAAGGTTCTCCAGATTTCTTATGGCACAGTGGTGATATTTCTTTATACACACACACAAAATGATTGCCTATGGATCAGACTGTGTCTGGATGTCTGCGTAATAGAAGGTGCAAGGAAACAGGTACTGAAATGTCAGTCAGCTCTTTTGTGAGCGACAAAGTGCTACAGGAACTCCTGCTGATGTCACAAAGAGTAATTATCAAAAATCAGGATCTCATGCACAGAAATGGCACCTTTTCTGTAATTAAACAGGAACAGCTACTGACATATTGATAAGGACTCTAAAATATTTAAGTGAATTAATACAGCTAGGCATAAAACTATGAGGGACTGAACACTGCTGGAACTAGGAATGGTAGCTATACTTGTTCTTTTCTATATCTTTTCTGTCTTTATCTCTTTCTTCTTCTAATTCCCTTATTTGGGAGTTTTGAATAATTTAAAATTAGATGGGTTTGGAGTTTGATAAGTTGAGTAGACAAGGTTAACACTTCGTGATATATTTTATGTTGATAAAATGCTGCTCTAAACCTTTTGCAAAAGTTCTCTGATTTTCTATAGTTGCCAGTGAATTTTTTTTTTCTTTTGGCCTCTTGAGAACATCTTGTTGGTATTTCTCCCATGCATCTAACTCAGAGTACGTAAAAAAGTGTAAGCCCTTTTAAGAGGCTCATCAAGCAAGTATTGTTTAACATACTCAGCCTGTTGAGGTGCGTAGACAACCAGCATTTGGTGACCATGTAGTTACACTGATGGGATAACAACGTGTGAAACTGCCAGACTGCCTTATATCAAAGAGAAAGTCATATTAATGTAGCTAGCTAGCCTCAACTTACAGCAAAATTAGCAAGCTGACAGGGTGAGAAACTGACAGATGTAGAAAATAAAAAGGGCGATGGGTTCCTTAGAGAATCTCTGAGGAAATACTAATTGCCAAGTCATTACCAAGACAATGAAATTCAAAAAGCATGCAAAGGCACAGTGTATATGGGGATGCTTATTTTTGTTTATACATTATGTATATAAGTGGATATAAGGGTGATAAAAGAGAAGAACTCGAGAGAGGAACGTGGACATAATGTGAAGGAAAAAATACAATCAGGATTGCATGAGCCCTGTGCCTGATCACCACAATTTCACCATGACATCAAATGCACTGTTTCTGCAGTGTTCAGGTCTGGGTTACTTCCACAGGAGGGATTGTTTATGTTTTTCCTTGATGCTGATGAAGGAATATTAGAAATAACCTTCTTAATGTTGCCAAGGGAATGCCTGGAGGGTGTCACTTAACAACATCATTTCTTCCTAACTCCTTAGTATAATCAAGTGTTTGATTCATGCATGGGAAATTCTACCCAGTACAGCTGAGAAAAATACTTTGTAGATAATAAAAGAAAATGTCTATATGCAAACCCAGGGTACTTCCATGTGGACACCTATGGCCACTGAAGTTCATACCAAAATAAAGCCTGAAATTACTCAAGTAAAGTCATGATGAAGTCATGCTTACTCGCAAAGAAAAATGGATAAGCACTGCCATGACTCTCAAAGACATAATGTAAAATAATGAAGTAAATAAAAAGCAAGAAAACTTCAAAAATCTTTTTAATGCCTAATCGTCCTTTAGTCTTTTATTCCACAATTTTCTGCAAATATTGTCAAAAATAATTTAAAGCTATAAATTAAAACATTCCTATTTTAGTTTATGACAACTTTCAAAATGAGATATTGAGATATTTTTTCTTGACTGTTTTCTTCTCTCAAATTAAATCAATCACTGATCTTGAAGCCTAGCATTTCTTTATGCTATTGTCAAACAAACATTTTGAGCCAATCAATCATATCCCTTCTAGCTTCTTCAATATAAGGTTTATCATCAGGTTTCATATCTTCTGGCTTCAGTTGTGCAAATCCATGGACTTGCCCAGGATAAACTTTAATTTTATATGGAACTTTACAATACTGTTTCAGCTTGTCCTCCAATAAGAAGATCTGGAAAAAAAAAAGCAAACATTTTTTCCATTACATATTTTTTTTAAAGTTTGCCAAATTTGTTGTTCCTCATAGAGAAAATGCCTCTTTGGGTGTAAGACTGAAGCTTTTTTTAAAGTATGGGTGAGTCTAAGAACCTCAACAGTTGCAGGAAAAATGGTTTGGTACATCTCATTGCCATAAAGGAACAGGTGTGTTTCTGTTCAGACTCTCAGGCTTGGAACCTACACTTGAAGCTCTGATCTTGAGAGAACATATTCCATAAACCTTAGTGACCATCAGTCCAAAACATTTTGATAGGCTTATTAATAGAGTTTAAGAAAATATGGAGGGCTTTTTTTTTTTAGTTTACTGAACAACAAAAAGACATGCTCTTGCACAATGTTTTGGTGATTAGTAAGCATACAAAGTAGTAGTAATGTGCTTAGGTACCCATATACATTTGGTGGCACAGTTTGTGCTTATTCCATTAAAAGTCAGAAAATAGAAGAATGAACACCAATTTTGACCCACAAGCCTACTTCTACCCATTGTGCAGATTAGAGAAAGAGAGTATTGTAATTTATTTAATGTGTTTTTTTGTTATTTTGGTGTGGGCCTTTTTTGTATGGAGCCCTTTTTTCAGAAAACTATGTATTTGAGGGTTGTTTTCTGGGGTTTTTAAATGTAGAAATTTTTACTTATACAATCTGCACAGAAAGAAAGCTTCAGGACAAAAGGATGCAGTTTCAGTGTGTAACACATGACAGAAAGAAATGCATTTGCCAAAATTGTGCCCCTGGGAAAAAGACATGCTCACTATAAAATGAGGACAGGGAGTGAAGGATTTGTTTTCCTCTGCAGAGGAGATACATATGAGGTATAGATGAACATACTGACTAATCTATTTAGAAGTAAATATTGGACAACTTCTGCATTCCCAGAGCACACTGCCAGTTCTCCAGTCAGACCCTATCCTAGAAAGCAAGCCGTGCTAGATGTGGTATGTCATCCTTGTCACTGAAGAAAAAGAATTTGTGCACAGAAGAGGGCACCAGTTTCCTACCCATATATTTATCCAGCCTCTCACATATGCTTATTGGAGGGGGGGGGGGGGGGGGGGGGGGGGGAGAGTTATATCAGAACATAGACGGCAGCCAGGAGTCCACACAAATATTTGTTGTCTCAGCTAAAAGTAATGCCCACTCTTTTGACACAGTTCTTTTTGTCTTGTAGCAAAAGCAGTTACTCACTGGTCCCCATCATCAGAAAGTTCAATTATTAAGCTGAAACTACTACTTTTTTTCCATTCAGTGCCCAAATTCAGTGGTTTTGCTACCTGATTTCTCACAGTAGTAATTTCCATAGCAGTAGTATACAAGTTTTTGAGATGCTTGGTTCATACCCAGTTGGATATCCCTGCCCAATTTCACACTCTGCTTATCTAGCCACTCAGAGACTGTTCTTTACTGTATTTCTTACCTCAGAAAAGAAGCTTTGAATAACCTAAACAAGACAGGGGGGAAACTGAAATATAAACAGAACCATCTAATTTTTTGGATGTGAAAATGGTTTCTAACAAAGATTTCTGTGTAGGATAAATGAACTATGGGAAAAGTGGGCTTTCCAGAACAACTTACCTGATCCAAAGAAATAGTGTGGTCTTTCTCACCAAAAATGAAAAATGTGGGATTTAGTAAACTGTATCTTTCTTCAGAGTCTCTAACTATTCCTATAATGTTTTGAGAAACAGTCGATTAGTGAGGTTAGCATTACTGCGAGATAAATGGCAAATTATAAGATAACATATCTATTTAAGTTTACGCATTGGGTACATTACTTGATCAGGACAGTAGCTATTTGGATGGAGAATAAGCAGTTGGAAAGCATATTTCCCTGCTCTCCTAAAACAAGGAATGAATTTTTGTTTGTTTACAGTATCCTTAATAATTTTATGCCAATGTAACCTGGTGAAATAACCATAATTAAAGTCTGCAACTCACCTTTGAGTTTTTATAGAAACTGATACAAAGCAGTAAGTAGAATTACAAACTATGCATAGCCATGTGAACCCAAGTAAGTTTACATGTGTTCTACACTACCATAGAGGGACACCCCAGCGGTTAATTGAGGATTTTTCAGCATCAAGTGATGTACTGCCATTCCACCCCAGGAAAACCCAACGATACCAATCTTCTTTGCACCGCATTGTTCCTTTAGATACTTCAAGACAACATCAGCTTCCCTAAGACATATAAAGAAAAGTAAACTAAGGAATCTATTGCAGAACCAATACTTGACAACTTAAGATGTAAATTAAGACATACATGGTATTTTCTTTTGTGTCTGCAGCTTCAATCATTTAAAACAGAGATTACTTTAAAAAGCACATTTCAGGCTAGAGCAGTGGCTTCTATTATGAAATGAGAGTTAACATCTCTAGTCCTAGTTTATGGAAGTACAGGTGTAGACACTTAAATACTTACCTGAATTGTCACCTGCTCCTTTGTTTTCAAAATTAGTAAATTTTTATTTGAATCACTTTGTCTAGGACAGGACAACTAAAGACAAGACATATCTGCAAGTAGAACAACATCTTGCATTATGGTCTGTAGGAATAGATAAGCTTCACTGTACTATCTCAAAAGAGTTCACCTATTTAGATAAAGATTTTTCCTATGTCATTCCTTTTACAGGAGTTAATACTAAAATATCTTACCAAGCCCACATGCAAGAATGTTATGCTAAAGTAGCAATTACTCAAATTATGTTGTCAGTAACTACAACGTTTAAAAAAATAACTTGCATGAGGTGCAATTAAAAAAAAATATTTTATCATAGGTGAGAACAAGTAAATTTTTTTTAAATTGCTGACTTGCTGACTTCTGAGGTCTCAATAATTTTAGCTTCCTTATTACCTACAGAGTTTTAAATTAAGTTTAAATGCAGAGTTCATAAACTATTAACTCTATTTTCAAACATTAGATATAGTTGCATGGTCATTCAGGTGTGGTTAGGCTGACCAAAAAAACCCAGTATGAGAGTGATATGAAGAGAACATTGTGTTCTAGGCCTGTGGCCATGGTCTCAGATTTGGTTTGTGTGAAAAGATAGTAAGAAAGTCAGGGGTATGTTGGGTTCCATGTTGTTTGAAAGAGCAATGGATCTGAACTGGAATGTTCACCTACTAGCAATCCCTCAGAAGACAGCAAAGGCATGTCCTGAGATCTTAATATTTTAAGATAGTACCCACATATCTGCTCGTCTTTGGAGTAGGATATTTTTTATAGTTGTTAGTCATTTGTCTTTTCAAAAAATTTGGTCACAGATTCTGGAATTATATGGCCAGAAACTTTGCTGAGAGACATTGAAGATAAACTGGCTGCTGAATGTCTGGACAGAGTCAGAAGAATACTTGTGGCTTGCAGGGTGGTAGCTGAGTAATAGTGTGTCATTGCCTCACTATCATCTAAGTTTTAAGTTCTGGTGAGAGATGCTGAAGAAACAGTAATGCCTCCCATAATTTAGGGAAGCCTTGTTACAGGCACTCGTAGGTTACAGAGATAATGATCCCTCTATTTCACACTTTAAAAAATAGTACAGTTGATCGGATGTATCCAGCAAATTTTTATGTAGTGCTGCTCAGGAGAATCTCATCAGTACGTATCATAATCTGCAAGGCAGAAAGCAAGATGGGCACGTGACCACTGGCAGATAACATCTGCAGTTGTAGAAGAATTTTCCTCTTTATCTTGGGGAACCGGGCACAGAATCAGCACTTGCAGGTGAGAGTGCTGGGTATTTTGTAGGCTGTGAGACACTGTGAGCCTGTGTGGCCAGTATAACAGTCAGAAAAGGGCTCAGGAAAACAAGATGGGGACAACAAGCAGAGTGATGGGCAGAGCAGATGATCCTTTTCAAACCCCAGCCAAGACAGTTCCCAGAATAAGAAACTCTTGTGCAGCCAGCTTGCCCTGCTGTGAGGTGCCACTTCTAACATTTAATATAAATTCTCCTTGTTTGCTGGATGCTTGTTAAAGTTACAGTATTGATATGTATCTTACTTGTCTACTTTCATAGGATCATGATTTTTCATCCAGTCAGGAAAGTCAGCCCAGTGATCAGTAGATTTCCAGGGTTCTGTCCCCTTGAAGAAGTCTGGGCAGATTGTTCTGTGAGAGATACGGAATTCAGTCAATTTTCATTTAATCTGTGGATGTCTAAATGTTTCCTAATATCACTAGTCCAGAGCACACATCTACATGATCACAGTCTGAATCGTGTTTTACTCATCCTATTCTAGTGATCAGCTAGCTAAAAATATATGTCTTTGTATGGAAAAAAACTCCAAAACAAAATCTACAAATACATGCTCATTGTTTCCTTGGACACACTTAATACAAAAATAAAGTGATTAAACAAACCTCCCAATTCTATATAAACAAACATATACCTCTTTGCTGTTATAAGCTAAAGCAAATATTCAAAAGGTTTGGTTCTTTAAATAGATAGCACTGTTTCTCTTTGGATCACCCACGTTGTTTCATAGGCACAGACACAGGAACTTCAGGACTCCTTGTGCCTTTGTGCTCAGGTAGCCATTTTTCCTGGGTCAGTTTTAGTAGCTTTGGTGGCTCCATGGAAATATTTTGTCCATTTTCTTTTTTATTTGCTCAGACTGAAACAGTATGGTTGTCTTATGTGTATTGGAAACGTCATATGCCACGCCTAGCTTTGGGCCTGGTGAAATCTATCAGTGCATTTGAGGGGAAGACAAGAAAGAAAGTTGCTTACATATATCCATGACCTGCAATCAAATCGACTATGTATCTAATATCTGGGAACTGCCATCCAAATACATCATGAACCACAATCACAGCTTTGTCCGTGGAAAAAGATGGTCTACAGATATATGCCTTAAGATACTCAATTTGTACTTCATGTCCAAGGCACCCATAGTGAGACCTTTCTCCAGTATTATACAGGAAAGGATCAGCCATTTGAAAACCTAAAAAAAAAAAGAAAAAAAAAAAAAGAAAAAAAAAAAAAAAAAGAAAAAAAAAAGAACATGAAATGATAGCAAGAATATAAAAATAATTTCTTTAAAAAAATGTTTAGGGCAAAAAGGCAAATATGGTCTTCCAAAAGCAGTTCAATAACTCTGTAAATAACATTGACATCCTTGTATGACAAGAGAAAGAAAAAAAAAAAGCAAAAGCAATGTTCCAGTGCAGAATGCCTCTTCATCCATTATGTTATTAAGCTGAGAATAAAGAGAAATACCAGAATCAAAGTTATCAAATTACAAACAACCTGCACAAGTAGGTCTTGACACTCATGTCACATTTGTTTTGCTGCCCTGTGGCTCTGTCAGCACTGGTGTGAAGCACTATGGCTTCCAATGTCAGTTTCTCCTAAGGCATGGGGCCATCATGTGTGTCTTCATGGGGAATCCTGAGCTGGTTTCCTTGAGCTATTTGCAAGGACCTCAGCACTCAACCACTGCATTGAAGTGTAGTGTTCAGTGCTTCCCTTGCTGCTGGTGCCTGCTAGCTCATCTGTGCTTTCTGTAGCAGCCTCACAGCTCTTCTGAGAGCAGAAGTACTGGGCACAGTTAGTGAAGATCTGCAGTATGGATTTGTGGATTTCCAATGCCATGTGCTCCTATGCCCTTGAAAGGGATTGCAAGAAAACAAGCTTATGTGCAAGCCTCATTCAGAATATTGAAGAGTATATGGTTTTATCCCTTCTCCAAAAGTAGCAATTAGAGACAATGAGCCTATAGATGTGCTAGACAGATTAAAGTCAAAAGTTGTTCTGACTCTCTGTGTCAGGAGCTTGGAATGGACTCTGTGCAAAAAGTAGATTGTGATCCTGTAATTAAAAGTGGTGTTACAGTGCATCAATACAAGGAATCCAATTAACTCTGCAAGGGCAGTGATAATAGTAGCATTTCCTAGCCATGTACTGACTTTGAAACTGTCCTTGGGCGTGCAGTATGCAGGCACATACACTATGACTGTCTCCACTTCATCATTTCTACATCAACCTATTATTTTAGTTTGCATTGCAGCATGTACTTCATAAAACTATCTAATCTTCATGAAAGAGCAGCAAATTCCCATAAAAATGCATGCCTTCTTTGGCCCTCCATTAACTAAAGCAGCAGAGGGCTACATTTCACAGAGTAATGGGAAATTTTGCCTAGGTAATATGGACACATTTGTAACCATGGTACGGACAGACTGAATGCTGATGCCACAGGGACTTACCGCGTGCTTATGCCTCACACAACACTTCCCAGTTTGCATGATTCACTTTGGCTCAATAAAAGAATTCATATTTTATATGTATTTAGACTGCTTTATACCCAAGATAATCCAAATTTTATATGCATTTAGACTGCGGTATACCCAAGATAATCCAAATGTTAATTTCATTTAAACTGCTTTATACCCAAGAAAATCGACCTCCCCAACGCATAATGTTCTATACACACTGCTCTTCCCCGTCCTCTTCCAACCCTAGGACTGCTGTCACCAAATCTGGCAGGGCTAGCACTGAGTTTGAGCAAATATGCTTGATTACAACAGAAAAGGGTTACAGTTAAGGGCTAATAGTGGTGTAGACATACAGGAACTGGGCAGACATGGCTTTACTGCTCTAATCAAGCCCATTCAGATAAACCCATGAGATGGATGATCTCTCATCATCAGTAATCCCCTGTGCTGATAACTGAGAATTGATTACATGTATCAATTTTCACCCCACCTTTCTCAACATCTGTCAGGCTTGGTTCTATGAAACATGAAGTATCTTGATCTTCAGGATTAAGACCTCCATTACTTTGGCATTATATGGAAGTGAAAGGTGTGACACACATGGGAGATTATCTTCTAGTTTAAACCCCCCATAATGCTTGAAATGCCTGAAAATGCTTGAAAGATGTTTGTTCATACAAAAGTGCTTCCTACTTCTCTTTTTTATAACCTAAGATGAATGAGCTTGTTGAACTGCAGAAGGCTGCCTGGAGAAACCACAGGCACTCCCATAGATAGCTAACTCTGCTGCCTTCTGAGACGGCAGCCACAGTCTTACTCCACTGCGGTATTTTGTTCAGAAGGGCACAACCTATGGTGTCCCCTTCAAGGAAGTGTTGTTTAAGAGGCATTAAGCTATGCAGTAGTTATGAACCAGCCTACTCCCTATCCGTTGGTTGCTTCCCAGAAACCATTTCTTTGGCCTGTGCTGACTGAGGCCTGGCCAGCTGGCTCCTTTCCAGGCACCAGGCAGTGGAGTACGTTAGTAAATAGTCAGCCACACCTGAACTGCTTAGAAGTTTGATGGGATCCTGTTCAGTCAGAAGCTTTATTTGCTCCCGCCTGCTTTGTCCCACGCAATGTGGTGTGGCAAAGCAACACGCCAGGATATTTCCTACTTTTCCAGTCTCACCTCATTCCCTCTTCCCACCAATTTCAGCCATTACACTTTTCCTTTTCCTGCTTTCCCCATGGCACAGTTCCAAGCAGGCAGTATCTCGCCTTTATGTCCCGCTCCTCATCACTGCACTTCAGCACAGAGAGGATGCAGGGCGTGCTGGAAACAGGGGGAAAAGTTAACGCTGCTAATGGGGAAAATCACAGATATTGATGAATCTTGTGGCATCCTACTGCTCCTTAAGAGAAAGCCTTCTTAGAGCTTCTCTTTCTCTCCAGTGTCCTGCTCTTCCTTGGGTGTCTTGATATCATTCAGCTTTCATGCAAGTAACATAAAAACTGAGGAGAGTTAATTATACAACACAAAGGTGGGCTCCACCAGAGGTGGTAGGACAGACCCGAACTACTGCATTTCTAGGAGCAACAAATCACATAGTTATATTCTGCTGAGCCTTAGTTTTCATCAGGAAAAAACAAATCTGTACTTGGAAAGTGAGGTTAAGAACATTATTAAAAACAATCAGGTTAAACAGAGGCAAAGATCCTGCTAAGGACAATCCCCGCTTCTCAGAAAGTGAGTATGAGCACGTGATCTCAAAGTGCTGTGCTGTTTGGCAGGACCTTGGACTACTGATGCCAAGATGGCACATCTCTGCCCTTTTCCTGGGTCGAGCAATAGCATTTTAAGCTACAGCAGCATTTCCTTTCCATGCTAAGGGCTCAGTGGACCAAAAAAGGAAAAGAATGGAAATTCATTACCATAATGGTGAAAAAAACTATTATGGTCCTTTAATGTGAACTTGCTACTTGAACATAAATTATCAGTGTCCTCAGAACTATTGCTGTACCACAGCTTGTAGCAAAGACTCAAAATGAAATTTAGTCTTTCCCAATGTTGACAGCCTTTATCTTCATCTTATCTGCTGCTTGATACCTGTCTTTGAGCAATTTTTTACTGAAACCAAAATAATAGTCTCTCTTTAAAGAAGTAGGCTTTACTGATTGTTCCATGCCTTTTCAAAGAGCTATATCTACTTGCTTAACAATTTCAGATTTTCCCTTTCAGCACAGGTAAAAGTAGTTATCCTTTTCTGCTGTCAACTCAGTCTGCATGGACCAGTTTGCCATCACATACCTGGAGTGCAGGATTCTGTTTCAGTCCAGCTCACTTCTTCTGCTCAATGAGACACCAGCTAGATTTCTCTAAAGAGAAAAAGAAAAACAGTTCTTGCAGACAGTTTCTCTCCTGGTGCTGCCCATCCAGTTTTCAGGTGCTCTTCAACTCTTCTGCAGATTTTGGGATTGGGAAGTGAGGAGGAGAGGCTTCACTCAAGAGTCATTCCGAACGGAAGGGGTGGGGACAGATCATGCAGAGAGGCAGTCTGCAGCAGGCTCCACATCAATTGCTTTTACTCCACCTTTCATTTATTTATTATCTATGGAGTTTAGAAGGAAAGATGCACCCAAACACTGTACTACACTGTGATGTGTGTGATGCAGATATTTAAGACACTGCAGAGGTTTTAGACTTTAGTATTTATAACTGAAACTTTTGGCATCAGTGGAGTGTTTGCTGGCATATTTTATTGAAGAATATTCATAGACTTTCTTGACTATAATAAATGTATTAATTAATCAAATCTGAAGCAAATTAAGATGAATTCATCCTGGCAAACTTGCAGCTTAAAAAAGTTACTAAGTCTCCCTAGCACACACATTAAACATTACAACCACACCCATAAGTATTCTCAACAAGTCGAAAAGTGTTTCAGGTTATTTGTGATTGCATTTGACAAGCGAGAAAGACTTGAGTCTGGGGTGGCTCATTGAAATTTTCCATTCCTATTTCCACAATGGCACAATGGTATGCAAGGAACATAGACTTAGCCCTGTGTCTGACATACACTCATTTTCTCTGCATGTACACATGGTCTAGGGGTGAGTGCATGTTGGGGGGGGGGGAGGGGGGGGGCTATGCAAACAAGAGAGACAAAAGAGCTCAAAGAAAATTTTAATGTAATTTCAAGACAAAGATCAGCAAAGAAATTTTTAGTTTTGGTATATATGACAAACAAGTTCCCCAGCCACCCAGTAAATGCTCGAGTATGCTGTGAGGTAGGGACCATAATCTGAGGACTATGTTAAACAAGTGATAGATGGACTCAGTTCACTAAACTTCAGACATTTACAATGATGATGTCTTCATGTCAGCAAGGTCTCTACACTCCCACAGTGTCATCAATATTTAGAGTATGAATCACCATAGGTGTCTTTTTTTGAATGAAAATACATAGTCCCCTAGATGACCCAACCAGTGCAATAAGATTGCTGTGCTGAGTGCATAATAACCCAGGCACAGAGTCCTAACTCTCTGTGCTGTGGGAGCTGCACACAACTCAAAATTAAGGTTTGTCATGACCAGAAAGAGGATGTTTGTCCTGTTACACCTGTCAGTAGATTTGCACATCAGGATTGTACAAGAAACCATTAAAAAGATTGCTTGTGTTGCAAGGCAAGGAGTGGGGAGACTTGACTGAAGAGATCTGGTTTGTGCTTTGAGATTAATGGCATCTTGCTTGAACCTTGTGTAACCCCATCTGGGTGGGTATCTTGTACTCAGATCCACAAGACTGAAGTATTGTCTTCCTACCTTTCCCCCATGGAATGTGGCTTTATCCAAGCTGCAGTCCCCTGGAACAGAGTGGGCTAGCAGAAGTATATATCCGATCCCACATGCATCTCATGACTATAAACCCTGTCTTAGTGCCCAGACTTGGGGCTGGCTAGGGTGAAAGGAGAGCAAAGGACTCACTCTGCTCTAACACAAGCCTTTGCCTGCACACGGTGTTTTATGTTTGACCTGCAAACCCTCTATCATACAGATCTCCCATACTTGATGAGAGTGTATTTTTCCCTGTAAGATACAATCACCTCTGCAATGGTCTCAGGATTGTGGAGAATATTGCATCCATGAACTTCCTACAGTCTCAAGGAACTTACACATTTAAATTTTTTTTGCCTGCTGTGAACATTAATATTTTTAGGGATTAAAAAAAAAAAAAAAGGGGAGGGAGAGAGAAGATGGGAGGTAAGAGTTGGAATGAGCACAAGAGATTTACTTGTCCAAACACACAGTGATGGAATTTCTCATTCACCTGAGACACACAGCTGGTTTTTGGTTTGACTTCTTTTGCTCCTTAAGGCTTGCACCAACACTTCTCCCACTACTCCCCCTGGTTTTATAGAAATGAGCATAGAATAAAGCCCAAAAGTTAATCATGACAGCTGTTGGCTGCAATTTTAGTTGCATGTCAATAAAAGAAACAAGATCCTAGGGCATGCAAGCCTGCTGCCCTGAGGCAAAACAGAAAGGTATTCTCTCCCAGATGACTACTGATATCTAAAAACCCAGAAAGGCAGGTACTCTGGTGGCATCTAGTGCAGAAGTGAAACATTCAGATGGAGAAACCAATGAGCAGGCTTAAACATGCCTAATCTACAGTCACCCTGTACAGTATTTGGAGTGCTGCTGATAACAACAGACTCATCAGAAAATTGAAATCACTACAAACGTTGTATTTATGTTGTGAAAAAAACTAAAGAAAAAGATGTTCAAAGCACCTCTGTTGAGTGACAGGATTGCAGCCTAGAATCTGCAGATGAGGCAAGAGGGACAGCAGGGCTCCCCTCTCCTCTTACACAGTGCCAGCCAGCTATAGCAGCCTTGTTAAGGAGTTACCACTGCCAAGGTATCTTGTGAGGAACCAGGGGAGAAGCTTCTGGAAAGGACCACAGCAGAGGCACAGTGAGATGGAGTCAAGCGAGACTGACTCTGTGGAGCCACCTGTAATGCCACTGGGGACCCTGTACCCAACATCTGCCTTCATAACAAGAGGAATCCTTTGGGATTTGGGTCTCTTCAAGAGGGGAGCATAGCTATTCCTTCTTATAAAGGAATATTATATATAATATTCTATATATTATATTATATATATATTATTCCTTCTTTCTTCATTGAAAAGACAGCCTTACTACTGAGCTTGTAATTTGGAGCTTGGTTTGATGTATTTTTTTTTTCTGTATGTTAACCATTCCCTCCATCCAGTAAAATGGTTCATTTCTAAAGTTATCTCCTGAGTCATCACTTGGGAGAAAAGAGATATGTTTTAATATATGTGATTTAATACTACAGGTTTCTGTCTTGGGTGTCCAGTCAGTGTTTGAATAAAGACCCGTTGAAATCAGGCCAGCTCTTCTTTTTTCAAATCACAGCTTGGCAGGAGGTTTACATTTACAGATACTTTCTTTATCCTCAGTGAGAACTAGTCCTACACTTATAATTTTGTTCTTTACCATTCACCTAGCATGGTACTCTGGAGTTGGCAAGGAATCATCTGATTCTCCAAGGAATTCTCCAAGGAATCATCTGATTTGGTTACTAGTGAGCCATATCCCCACTCTTTCCCGTGCATTCCCATGTGTCTAAGAAGAAAGGCTCCGAAGTGAGTGTGTCCTCTGTGGGAGTGAGTGATCTTATCTGCTTCATCTAGTGCATCATTGGCAGGCATGACGGTGTTTCCCTGTGCTGATCAGAGCACCCGCTGCTCCTCACAGGGCACCAGGACCAGGGTGGTTGCTACTTCTTCGCCATAAATCTTCACATCTCTCACCATGCTTCCACTCCCTTGTGATTTTATTTGCTGCTAAAAAAATAATAGGCTCAATCTGTCATCATCTCTCCCTTTGGCCATCTCCCCATTGCATCCACCCCTTCTTCCTCCTGTTCCACTCTGTTCCATTTATGTAAGTTATTTGGAGCCACTGGTTTCAATTGGTTTCTGGTTATCCCTTTTAATGTTCCAGGGTTTTTTCTGGAGTAGACTAGGATCAGCTTTCAGAGCATACAAGTACTTATCGGCCTAAAATCAATATTATGACTTTCACCACAGGAGCAGAAGGATGATCTGCAAAGTTCAGTTTTCTGTCGGTATATTGCTAGTTTATGATGTAGAACTTTTTGACCCAACAGTTTCTGGGTTTCTTAAGCCTGTCTTGGATTAATTTTTACTTAAAAATAAATTTTGAATGTTTATTCTCAATTTTTCTGTTTTTCCTTAAAGAGTTTGTAGGATTTCAGAGGGTGTGCTTTTTGAACTTTATAGAAATCGGGTGGAGTACTTAATCATGCCTAGCAATAACAGGAAATCTATTCTAATGTTGTGGGTGACATGCAAAGAGGGGTATTAAAAGTACTTACCAGTCTCCAGGTGTTTCTAGGTTATTCAGTAGCTCTTCACTTGATTAAGGAACACTTTCAATGGAATTTCAGTACAAGGCAAATTATTCCAAATAATAATGAACATAATAACAGTATATAGTGGAGATACTACACTCTGGAACCACGGCTCAAAAACAGGTACCCCAGATCAAAGGTGATATCTGTTTTTCACTGCACACTATAAAGGCAGATATGAGCAAGACAATACAATTCAGAGAACATGAATAAGTGCATGGACTAAAGTCTGATTTCCTTCTCTAAAAAGCTAAACATCTATTTTGTGCATGCTTTAAGAATATGTATTGTCTTTCTCTTACCAAATATTTTGTCTTCTTCTCTAGAACAACAAAAATTTGAAATCCAGTAATTACTAAAAAACATTTCTTTTTTTTTTTTTTTCAGGTATCCACCACTTAGAGTATTACTTTCAATGATGAATTAATTCCACATGTTTCGCCATTGGAACTGAATTTTGTATGCAGAATTTTTTTTTTCCCATAAAAATGTTGTTTTCAAAAGATGTATATTTGGTCAGTTTTATTCCGGGGCATAGGTCCTTTTACATTTTTTATTTTCAGTTCCTTTCTTTGGTATGTGCTGTCTCATGCAAAACTCATCTAATGCTCATTTTGTTTCAGGAACTTTCTGGGATTAATCAGCTGGGAGGGAGTGATTTTTTTTTCCTTGTAATTGAGGTCATATTTGCATGGAGATGTAAATATTATTCAGTCCTCAGTACAAATAAGCTATCCTGGACAAAAAGCTGCACCTTGTGCCCACACAATTTATCTTAATTTTCAGAAGAGGCAATTTTCATGTGTAGAAATCTGACTTTTCCTCTGTAAACTCCCAGCATGCACTTGAACAGTTTCATTTGGCTGAGATTTTCCAAGACATCCTTTCTAAAGCCAAGAGGACCCCAAAATTTCCACCTGCATATGATTACCCTACAGGTTATGCATCTTTCAGATGAACTTTTACAGATTTTTTTCCTAACTGGAGAAAGGGAAACAATCAGGAACACTGATTGTTCAACAATCAGTGATAGCTACTATCACTGAATATTGAACAAATCTGGCAAAAATTGCTGTACTAATCAGTATTTCAAATTCCAAAACTTTAAACAGAGTGCCAGGAAAAAAACTTTTATCCATGTTTTCTCGACTTTAAAAGTCATGTTTTGTAAATATGCCTATGCATTAGTAATCTTGGAATGTATCCAGACAGCTTTGGACTGTATCCCACAAAGTAATACAGACGCCCAAGTGCAACATCAAAGCAACAAGATTAAGGAAAGTATATATAAGAGCTTCTAATTATATAACAAGATAATTACCATACATAATTCAGAACAATCAAGGGACTTTATTAAATATGTTTGCAGAGAGCACCTGTCTCTAAAATGAGATAATGAACTTTGCCCTTGCAGGAAAAAAAAATTACATTTTGGTGTAATCCAACAAAGGGTTGAGATTGTGCTGGAACTTCTAAGTCTGTGCCAGTTGAATGAAATGAGTTTCTAAGACTCCCTGAGCTGCTGTAAACATGTAATGGAGCATCTCAGAAGACAAAAGGGGCCCAGGAAGGAAGGGGGCCAGCCCCCTGTGTGAATCCTGACCTGCACTGCCCAGTGCAGGTACAGGAAGGCACACAGGCAATGTGCACCTCATGTGGAAGATGACTGCCTGACTGCAGGCACTGCCCACCCTACCTGGCTCAGATGCTTGTGGCATCAAACATTGTGGTGCGGAAGAGGTTCTCTTCCCCTGCTCTCCCAGACAGTTCAGATTTTTGCTAGCGCTGTGTGTGCTGAAGCAGGTGTGCCAGGAGTGAACTCCCAGGCTTGCTCTTCCACAGCTTCGTTGTGAACTAGTGAGTTTCAAACTGGGTGCTACAGCAAGTAGAAAACATGAGCTTAAGCAGGAAATTCAAGGCCTGATCAGATTTTCTCTGAAGGGCTGATATTAGCACTTCCAGACTTCACAATTTCCAGCTTGCTGCTTCCTTCTGGTCTGAAATTGAATCTCTTTCCTGATAGACCCACAATGAGATCACAGAGAGCTGAGGTGCTGTTGGCCATGACAAAACTTCAGGCCACCTTATTCACTTCTTTTCAAGGTTCATCTCTAAGGTGCTTTGAGTTTCCCTTGGTTTCCTGGAAGCTGCAGAGATGATAGCCTGTCTTTACTTGACACAGCAGGTACCATAAGGCAGATTCCTTCCAAAGACCTGTCTTGAGCTGCAGCTTAGACCTCAAGACAAGCTCAAGACAATCCTGTTCTCCTAGTTCAGGGGGAAAAAACCAATCCAAACCCTAAGCCTCAAGCTGAAATCCCCAGTCACCTGCCTCTTCAAAGAGACCAACAGGCTGCATACAACTTATTAACTTCTCCAAAACTTCTGGCTTGTTTGTAGGTTTGCCTGAGGAGGTGAGATCCATTTTTTGGAGTGAAAAAACAAGCTAGACCCCAGTGAGTTTTTTTTCCTTGTGTGCAAACCTTTTCATAAGTCCAGATACAAACAATGAACAAGTTCTCCAGGGTGTGGGTCACCTTCTGGCTTGTTATCCAGATAGAGTGGGAAGAAAAAAATGGGAAATTAGCCATCTTCTCTGCAGAAGGAATTCATAGTCTCTATCATCACTGTTGGAATTGTTGTGAATCCACAAAATAGTTTACAAAATATAAATAGAAAATCAGTCACATTTTCTCCTAATCCAACAGTTATTTCAAATAATAATCCAAATATCACATTCTCTTTCACATGAGTTATAGACTGACATTCATGAGAAGCAGTTGTCTGAATGTCCATACAAAAGATAAAACTCAGATATAAAGCAGGTGGGAGTAATGTTGTGAGAGGAAGACTTGAACAGGCTGGTTCTGAAAGAAGGACCCAGAACTTTCAACTTCAGACATATGCCCTCAGTGAAGACCTGAAGATTTAACATAAATATGCTGGGTCATAGATCTGTCCTCAAGCTACTGCTCCACTATGCTCATTTGTGCAGGAACTGCCATACCCACATGGCAGTTCCTTTACTTCCGTCTTCTCTGGAAGACTCTGCCTTGGCACAGCCACTTCTGGTTTTATGTGAGTCAGAACCAGAAACCTGATCCCTCTCATTCCAGTCAGATACCAGTGTCCTATCAGCTATTGCAGTGCTCCCTCTCTGGTTTTAAGCAGAAGTTACTACCTGCTGAAGATCTCTTCCCCAGAAATTTCTTCAGAAGCATCACCAAAACTGAATTTCAAATACATGGATTTTTCTGATGATGCATATATATATCCTAAAAAAAATCACATCTAGGTAATTTCAATTCCTCAAGAATTAAACCCCATGATTTAGCTGAGCACAGCCACTGCTGAATGTTATTCAACAATTGTGATGAGTTCTTTCCTGAAGAAAATACACAAATGCCAATATTTTCAAACTTAAACCTCTGAGAGCTAAATGAATTTCCGAGGACATTTGCATATGTGAATTGAGAGCAAACATTAAGCATGGCCTGACTCAGAAGCAATGAAACTACACACTCCTCAATGAACTTGTGAACTACGTAAACAGAAAATCAGAAATTAAACAACAGTCTCCTTCTTGGCATGGTTATTAAGACTCTTGGTTACCATGCAAGATGCTGTTATAATAAAGGTTTGTTAAAAGACCTAATTTTGTTTCCTGCTTTGATGGGATAAAAAAAAATTCTGAAGTCTGGGAAACAATTAGCTTCCCTAAATGCAATCTGGATCTTGCACGTTTCACCTGGGTACACTTCAAAGTAATTTTTGCTGTTTTTATGTTCATCTTTCAGGCAGCTGAACTACTGGCAGTTGTGTTGATTACTCCTGGAAGCCTCCCAGAGAATCTGAAAACTTCTTTAAAAGGTTTTTAGGAATTCTTCTTATTCTTTAGTTATGGTATCTTTTCAAGGAATTCTTCTTTCAATGCTCTCCTAACAGCAGCTGAAAATCAACAACTACAACCTCCTCATCACACTTGCAACTTTCTTTAGTACTAAATGACTCTCCATTAAATGACTTTATGTTTATCTTAAATGCAAATTTGACAAAGAAGAAAATATATTTTTCTGGTTTTTACTATGAAAACAAGAAATAAATGGGGGGTTCCAGTTTGCTATCCCAAGATTAAAAAAAAATCAAAACATGACTGGGATGCTGAAGAAGAAACCATGTTCAAATCAAGCTCAGAAGAGCCAAGTCAGTACAGGTCCCAGTCCTACAACACACAGTACTTGCCCAAGTGAGCCAGTTTCCCTGGGTTCCAGGGGGAGCTTTGATTTGTTTGTGAGCCCAGCACTAAATATGTGTGGCAAATTTCTAAGTACAATGGATCGAGGTGAGTGGGAATTTAAACTTTCAGCTTTCAACTTTCATTAAAGTATGTTCATATTAAATAGCTGAAAATGTGTATGCAAAGAATCTCATTAAATATCTGTGATTATATACAATACTAAAGCATAGGACATTATTGCTCTATTATAAATATGCTTGTTATAAATATGGGTTTTCAAAACCAAAAACAGATCTTTAATGTCTTCCTTCTCATTTGTCTTCAAGAGACAATCTAAATTCACACTTTTTCTTGGTTTGATAGCTGCTCTGAAATTGATTCCACATCCAAAATCTACAAGCCAATTGGAAGGTCTAAGAATATTTCAGTTATAATCATTAAAGAAGTGTTAACATAGCTAAATCACAGTATTTAACATAAATACACACTTTTAACCCCAAGTTTTGGATTGCAGTGAGAAAATCTGTAGCAGAAAATCAAGCACAAGCACTTCTTGATGTACACATTCACAGATCCTTGTTGCTCAGATGAATTGGAGTGTTCTGGGTCACCTCTCTTGGCCTCCTGGACTTTCTCCTGTTATTGCAACGCGCAGGCTGCTGGTGAGAACACATCGATTCACATAGGCACGTTGCTCTGTAGGGCTGGGCTGACACGCTGCTGGACTATTCTCCTCCCATGCTTTATGTCCGGGCTCACCAACAGGCTCCTTGCATGAGACCATTTGGTGTGCCAGTGCTGAAGCACTCCCATACCCCTTCCTGCCCCCTGTCCCCTTCCTGGTGGAGAGCTAGAGCATATCTCTTTCATCTTGGCTTCAGACTGCTTGATACTGTGGACATTTCAGCAGTTAGCATTTCACATAGAATTACCCAGATTTAGACCAAAAATTCACTGAATGTAATTGGGGTGACAGTTACCCCTACCTGGGTCCTCATCAATAAGGCCAGGTTAGAAATTGTTCAAACATGTTGTTCCCTACATCCCTCTGAACAGAGGGATAAGGGCCAGTCCTTTGTATGGGAGCTGGGACTGGTCACCCCAGGGGCTCAAGTAGTGCAGCACTTTCTGCAGCTGAGTGGATGCAGAGTTCATCAGCCACTTTCACATCACCCCTGTGCTCCCAGGGAAAACCCTTAAGTCCTCACATCTTTCTCCCAGACCACCTCCAGCCCCAGCTGAACCGGCTGACTGACCCGGCTCAAGGGACTCTCACAATCATGGGATGTGATCTGGGGACTGTTCTAGTGATGATACAGGAAGATGTGGCAGCCTGAGACAAGACAGCAGATTGGCAGCCCACAGAGACTCGGTCATTCAGCTGCCACCAGTGCTAGCAGCACAGTGCAGGGCAGCTGTGCAGAAAGCTACTGCAGATGTTGAAGGTTCTCGACACCTGGACAAGCCCTGGGCCCTCTCAAATAAGTCTTCCTTAATCAGGTGGCAACATTCAAGGCAGTAATTCTCCCAAAATCAGCAGCTGCTTGTTTCATGGCCCATCAAACTTTCAGGTGGCCCCAGCTGGGGTGCAAGCCGTCATGGTCCCTGCCTGATTGGCCACTGCAAGCCCCAGTGATGCTCCATCTCCTCTGCCACCTGCTTCTCAGGGTCCCCAACTCCTCCTGGGCCTGGAGTAGAGATGCCCTCTGGTGGCACCCTTGGAGCTCTGTCACCTCTCCGGATCAGTCCATGCTCCTGCTCCTGGTGACCAGGCCCCTGTTGACATGAGATTCTTTAAATGTACATTGCATAATCTTGCTGTAGGCTGAGATGAGGCTGACTGACCTATAGTGCCCTGAATTCTCTTGTTTTGCCTTGAAAATCGTTGTGATACTTCCCTTTTCCCTGTTTCCAAGTATCTGTCCCTCTTACCATTTTTTGCTTCATAGAATCATAGAAAGTTTAGGGCTGGAAAGGACTTTAAAGATCATCTAATTCCAAACCCCCACCATGGGCAGGGACACCTTTCACTAGACCAGGTTGTTCAGAGCCCCATCCAGCCTGACCTGGAACAACACGTGCAGGGATGAAGCATCCACAACTTCTCTGGGCAAATTCTTCTAGGGTTCCTCTTAGCCCCACTCCTCCCATCTTGCCCTGCTCAACTTTGGCCATGCTATTCACCATGATCCTTTCCACCATGCATCTCTCTAGCTCCTGGCTGTTCTTCCTACACTCTTTCATGGTAGCACCCCTGCCCACAGAAGAAACTGTATTTGTCCAGCTTTGGTTTACCCTCACTGGGAGTGAGTTTAAGGGAGAAAAAGAGTTGTCCATGAGCCTTTGCTTTCACTGAAGTCACTGTGAGGTTAAGGTCTCCCAAAGAACTCCCTGTCCTTTACTGTATAAAATTCTCCCCTGCCTTTCCGTAGAATCAGGACCAAGAACTTGGCTCAACAGGATCAGGAGTGTAAGGAAAACAGAGATAAATCAATCCTCTCAAGAATCCATAAATAATTTGAAGATCCCCGATTTCCTTCTTGTGGAAGATCAGTAAAAGAATAGGAAAAAAGGAGTAGAACAAAACTTGGAGAGCTAGAGAAAAAAAGAAAGAGGAGTACCCAATTTATTACCCTGAATATGTAAGACCTGACTGGAAATTTTGGTGCAAGTTTTTGACAGCAGTTTCTGCTCTCAGGTCTCATGTGATAATGAATCAGAAAAGACTGGCCCTCAGAAGACTTTTCCGTCTTAAACAGTGATAAACTCAATACTGACTTTTAAAGTAGGAATCTTAAGTACAGATTCCAAACAAGGCTGTTCTCAGAAACTGAATGGTGATGCTGAATGCAGCTGCTTAAATAGTAGTCAGACCCTCCGAGGACCAGGCCATCAGAATGAAATACCATGCACTGCCATTTCTTTGTGTATAGTCATCTTTGTGAGATTACTCCTTCTTTACACCTCTAACCAGGCTGAGACCCTGGCAGAGGCCTATCTTACATGACTATGTTAAAAAAGACGCTAAGAAAATGCATAATTGATGCACAAAGGAGAGCGAAAAGAATGTTGTTTTTGAGTAGTAAGCATGTTTGACATTCCATGTTAGTCACCCCACTGAGAATCTATTTCACTGAGCCAAGCATTTTTCTCAGACATCAAAAGCATTAAGTGGTTTCTTCACTGTATTCTTTGACCCTGCATTGAAGGCAGTACACACAGAAAATACATTCTTGCCATAAGGAAACACACAAAAGCTGGGGGTTATGCCACATGATGCACATTCTCAGTGTGCAAGCTACTGTGAAGTGAAAGTTACCACAGACAACCTCACAAAACAGGTCATTGACTCTGATCAGCCTGTAATAACTCTGACCTTTAGACCATAGCTCACTTTCCCCTGAACACTCTTTTTCCTGTTGCTGCAAACATTTGAGAAAAAGTAATGACAAAGTTATTACAAATCTAAGCCCATCTGTACTTCTTTCCTAGTCAGTGCTGCAGAAGCACAGGCAATAACACAGGTGTTGTTACAGAACATACGATAGTGACTATGTGGATCATTCTCCCTAACAGATACATTTTCTTTTTTGGCAACACTCATGGTTTTAAATGGAGTAGAACTGAGTAGTTCAATTTAATTTGGTTGGCAGACATAATCTTTAATAATGTCTGGAAGGTCAAGATAAAGGCTTCTGGCAAAATAAGATTGTTTCTGCTAAATACTGAGGATAATCCCTAACTGCTGTCATCTGCAGGGATAGTTTCACAGAATTTTAAAGACATGAGAACTAACATGTGCTCCACTTATACACAGTCACTTGATGATGGTAATGTTTCACACCACACCCTCTATTGGCAAGGAGATCAAAGTTGTAGAAGTCAGAAAAAAAAATCTTTCTAATCTAATGAAACAAATATCTAAATATCTAAGAGGTTCACTAGAACATGATGAAAGTGTGTTAGGTAAAGAAATGTATACTTCAAATGAAATGATGGTTACAAGGAATGGGTTGTTCTGAAAGACCAATACAGCCTTTTGTTTTGTTTTGTTTTTTGGTTTGTTGTTTGGGTTTTGGGTTTGGTTTTTTTTTTTTTGAATGCAGGAGTTCTCCACCAAGTAACCACAGCCACAGAGCTCTGAATCCCAAGTAGACTAGTAACAGCCATTGGCTCCATTCTCAACATGACAACAGGATCCCAACCAAGCTGATAGGGTGCATGTTTTAAATAGAAAATACACTGCAACCCATGTGGAAAGATCTCAGGTGAGCTTAAGAAATATAATTTAGTGAAGCACATTCTGCAAATCTTGAAAAGAGCCATGAAGTTCTGCAAATATTTCTTTACTCCATGACTCGGGTTTTTTATACGATGTTGTTCTTCCCAAGAGTGTAAAAGTCTTTTGCCCAGCACCGAGACAGAAGGAAAAAACCGAGAGCAGTCTCCTCTGCTTCTTCGAGGCTATTTATTTTTCTCTTATCAGTACAATTTCTTCTCTGACCCACAGAGATCTGTTCAGCAGGTCAGCTCACAGGGAAATGACCCAGCCCCAAAGGTGACAATTATCTTTATACTACAAACTACGTAATCAGTATTTATAATTCTTCACCAATAACTATTATCTATGTTAGAAGGTTAGATTCTCTTCTAAGCCAACTATAATGTGCCACCTCAATGCAGAACATGGAGACAAGGAAGAAGAAGGAAGAAACTCAAAAGCCATGTGCTTCCTCCATCTTGTCATCACTTGCTTACCATCCTAAAATCCACATATATCTAAAATTCTCACCCTGTGATAAAACTATGCACTATTCTACTATTTAATACACACTCCTAAATACTCTGCTTTATTTCAGAGCTTAAAAGCCCTTTTTCCATGAACAAAGGTTAAAAACACTGTTTGTCAGAGATTCTAAAATCTCTCAAACATGCAAAGAGAAATTCGTCATATTTCCAGACTCCAACACCATGGAAATGGTTTCTGTTAATTATCCAACTATTACCTGGGTTCCTGAAATCTAGACACAAAAACAGCTTTGATTATCTTTTCAGTCAGACACAAAACAGTTGTATCATTTAGACTGGTTTTATTACCTCATCTCTCACTTAAAATACTAGTGGAAATATTTTTTTCTTGGTTGAAATGTTAATAGTTCATAGAACAAACCCCAGTGCATAGACAAGCATCTTCTCAGAAACAGTTTCTACATTAAACAGGTCTGGAGCCTATGTCATGGCTGTGTCTGATGATGTCCATCCCTTAATTCGTATTTGGTGCAGTACTGCTACATATTTCATAGCACAAAACATGAACCACAAGTCATATTCATATATTCATTCAGGAAGTTTGACTCCTCCATTAGCTACTAATCATAGCTCAGGTTTAGTAAGAAGCAAGCACCAGCTAAAGGGAAACACATTGTTCAGTACTTCATATACTGAGTTGTCAGAGCCGGTATTTAGCACCAGTGCAGCAGCCCGAGCCAATTTCCTGGTGTAGCAGCAAATGTCATTGCATTCACAGTACATCTGAGACTATTCTTGTCCATCATCATTCCAGGAACCCATGGCCACAGCAGCTACCTGCTGGTTAGGGATGGTCATGAGATGTCATGGCAGAGCAGCCACTGGCCAGGAAGCATGTGTTCTAAAGTCCCTGCAATGCACAGGGAAGATCCAGGCTGGCATTTTTTTCACCAAATGTTTTTGTAGTCTGCAGACCTCTGTGCTTTCTGCTTGTGTCAGGATGATCTTCTGTGGGCCATACTTTGTGCTGCGCACCAAAGAGTCTGTTCTGTTGGTTTTTCTCCTGTCATGGAAACTCTGGGCCTTCCTAGTGGTGGTGCAGTCCAAATACTGCTTGGTTTGTGAAGATAAGCTGACATCAACTTGGTTTTACTTAAAATAATCCACTATGTTTTCCACATTTCTGCAACTTGCTATTCACAACTAACTGAACCAATTTTGCAGTGAGAGTCAAGCAAGTGGCTGAGAAAAAAAAACTAGGACAGCACTGAAAAAAACCCCAAAACAACTGGTTAAGAAAATAGATGCATTTTGAAATGTTGATCTACAGAAAAAGTGAAATGCAGTAGATTTTGCTGGTTTTTTATTTTTCAATGCTCTGAACTTTCAAAATAACTAAGAATGTAAGGGAATATTTTTTATGAAGCCATTTTAAAATGTCAGGGAAGATGGAGATGTCATACTACAAATGCTGGATATCTTTCATTTTGCAACTGTTATTTTGTATTCTCTTAATAGAACTCTTGAATAAAATGCATTATTGAAGCATTTAAGTCATGTAAAACCAAAACAGGACGATATTGAAAAGAATCCTGTCTTTTTTTCTGTTCTTTCTATCCACATTATAAATATGCCTCTCTTTTTGCCATAATCTTCTGTTGTTTGGGGTTATATCTATTACTGCCTTCAGTTTACACCTGTACAACTACTATATTTCCTCCATTATGTAGATAATAACTTACTTGGAACAGAGACTTTTTTCCCCAGCATATTTGTTCAGTGCCTGTTGGCAGTAATTCTTGACCCTGTTGAGTAGGTAACAAAAAGCTAACCTTCTAATGTTCTTCTTTATCAAAAATTAAAAGCTACTTAAGCCATAGGTATTTCTTAGGCAAAAAGCACCTAACATACTACTAAATAGACAGGGATTAATAACGTGTTGGCCAAAAAAACACAAGAAGGCTGAGAGATGCTCAGTTTAATCTAACTTACAATAACGAACTACAGGTATTTTCTTTTTACTGTTTAAATTATGATGGTCTGCCTCCAACTCACGTTTACTGGTAAGCTATTGTGCAGCCCATACTGAAACACTAGGTATGAACAAAATTTTGGGGTAAATTTTCTCTAAATGCTGAGAAGATAGTACACATATAGTGTTTGTTAGGTAATTTAAATGGTTGAACAGACAGATACAGACAGGAATTAATTTACTTACTGGCAACATACAGGGATTCTTTTCAAAATCTTTTATCGAATTTAAAGAAGTCTTCCATGAGAGACTAAAATTGGACAACTGTATATATTAATGGTCTTTGAATGTAAATTATCATTTAGAGACTTTTATTGACATTTAATTTAAATTTATCACAGCAGAGTAACAATGATGTGACGAATAATGGTTACCTCTTTGGGAAATAAACAGTGGGAATTAGGAATATACTTGGAAATTGAAATTCTCTATTTCTTGGCTTTTTCACCTGGTTTTGTTTTTTTTTTTTTTAATTGATTTTTCCTTTCTCTGACAAAATTAGTATTACAACATTTCTCACATCCTCAGTACTATGCTGGCAGATTTTTAATAGGCCAAGATAATTTGCTGACACTGAGCAAAGTGAAGCTCAAAAATGAGCTTGTTTTTAAAATAAACAAATTTTTTAAAAATAATTTTTAAAAAAGTTATAAGTGGGATTTTTTTTTCCACCTTGCCTTTCAGAGCAGAAGGACACAGAAGACCTAAGTATGATAGTGTAGCCCAAGTGTATTTTATTGCAGGATTTTACTGTACTTATTCAGCTGCTGGAGAGGCATATGAAGCCTTCACTTTTTCCTTAATTTTTTTGCTTGCACAGGTCAGTATCATAGACTCCACCAGCTTGAAAAAATGTAACTTTGAAGGAAGTAACATGGTTACAGTTTAGGAAAACAGAGTTATAAAATTGCAAATTGGGAATGTGCCACCTCTGCACTCTAAATTCAGACTTGAGCTACCAACCACTCTGCTGCTGACACGAAGCCCGAAGGCTGAATGCAAAGGATTTAATGACTGGCTGGACACAAAGGTCATACGGCAAAGAGAGCTGGGGGTTGCTACCACTCATTGATCAACTAGAAGGGTTGAAGCAGCTGCCGCAATGGAACGCCAAAACAATGCACGCACACATTTCACCAGGATGGAATCCCGCTTCACCCTGAATGAAATTAAATTGTTTTCCTCCTTAACAATATTCCTGCCAACTTAGCACAGCCCGAGCGGCAGCTTTCACTGCGCGTGGCAAAGTACAAAGTTTTAACGCGTGCTGCCCCGGCTATGTAGGGCAGCAAGACGTGGAAACATAAATGATTAAGCTAAGAGAGAATTTTGTGCTTTACTGAGTAGTTTATTGGCTCTGTTGGAAGGCCCCAGCTCTGGAAGGCGCGGTGAGATCTGACGCGCAGCGCAGGTAGCCGCTTGACACCGGAGCACGGCTGTCTACAGGGCTTGCACATCCCTGATCCCTGGAACACTGACCCACTCAAAATCTGGCTGACTTCGCCTAGGAATGCAGCGTTTCTCTCCGGTTTGGAGTAGATCTTAGAACGGATTTTGTCCTGCCGGGCCCTTCCCCGGTCCGGCCGCTGCCCTCTGCTCGGACCCGCCCGCTCCCGCCGGGAGCCGCACGGACAAGTGCCGGGTCCTGAACTTGGGTCACAACAACCCCAGGCAGCGCTACAGGCTGGGGAAAATGTCTGGAAAACTGCCCAGCGGAAAAGGACATGGGGGTGTTGGTCAACAGCTGGCTGAACATGAGCCAGCTTGTGTCCAGGTGACCAAGAAGGCCAAGGGCATCTTGGCTTGGATCAGGAATAGTGCGGGCAGAAGGACCAGGGCAGTGATTGTCCCGCTGTACTCGGCATTGATGGGGCCGCACCTCGAGTGCTGTGTCCAGCCCTGGACCCCTCAGTTCAGGGAGCACATTGAGGTGCCGGGAAGTGTCCAGAGAGAAACAGTGAAGCCGGTGAAGGGTCTGGAACACCAGTGCCCTGAGAAGTGGCCCAGGCAGCCGGGGTTTTTTAGCCTGGAGAAAAGGAGGCTCAGGGCGGACATTATCACTCTGCGCCACCACCTGAAAGGAGGTTGTAGCTGGGTCGGGTCGGCATCTTCTTCCCAGACCACCAGACATAGGAGAGAGGACATAGTCACAAGATGGAGTAGGGAAGGTTCAGGTTGGACATTATGAGGAATTTCTTCACGGAGAAGGGTGATTGGGCATTGGAATGGGCTGCCCAGGGAGGTGGTGGAGACACCGTTCCCGGAGGCGTTTAAGGAAAAGCTGTATGTGGCACTTAGTGCCGTGGTCTAGTTGACACGGCGGCGTTCGTTCACAGGTTGGACCCGCAGCTCTCGCTGGTCCTTTCCAAGCCCCTTGACTCGGCGTTTCTGTAGCTGAGGGCGGGGCAGTCCCACAGCAGTGCCCGCCCCGCCCCGGCCGCCTCACGGGCCTCCCTGCGCGCCTTCCCGGCAGGCGGCGCTCGCGGCGGGCGGGCGGCGCTCCGTCCCTGCCCGCGCGGCGCTCTGTGGCGGCGGGCCCGGCGGTGCGGCCGGTCCGTCCGCTCGGCGCGCGGCCCCGCCCCCCGCGGTCACACCACCCGCACGGCCGGCGCTGCGTCAGCCCGGCAAGATGGAGACCGCCGAGGAAGGTACGGCGTTCGCCCCGCCGCCAGCCTCCGGGCGGGGGCCTGCCGCGGCAGCCTCGGAGCGGGGGGGGGGGCGGGGGGAGGAGGAGGAGGAGGAGGAGGAGGATGCCGGGCCGGCCGGGCGGGCGGGGGGGTGGTCGGGCCCGGGGGGGTCGCTGGTCCTGGGGCTGCGGGTGCCTGCGCCCCGCCCCCCCCCCCACCGTGCCGGGCCCGCCGTGCTGCGGGGACCGAGCCGGGCCGGGCCGAGCCGAGCCGGGCCGAGCCGGGCCGAGCCGAGCCGGGCCGAGCCGGACCGAGCCGAGCCGAGCCGGGCCGAGCCGAGCCGGGCCGAGCCGAGCCGGACCGGGCCGAGCCGAGCCGAGCCGGGCCGAGCCGAGCCGAGCCGAGCAGAGGGGCAGTGTGTGAGGCGGCACGCGCGGGTGCCCCTTACATAACCACGGGGAACGGGGAGCGGGGGGGAAAGGGGGGCGGTGCCGGCAGAACTGGGAGCGGGGCCGGGCCGGGGCACCTGGGCTCGCTGGAACCTTCCGCTGGCTGCGGCTTTCCCTGGGGGAGTGGGGGCCTGGCCCCAAGGGCGAAATGAGACCCGGGGGCGGAAAGCGGCAGGCGGGGTGCGCACGCTGGGGCAGCGGCGGAGGCGGCGAGGAGGGAGGGCAGTGCCCCGAGGTCCCGCCTGGCCGGCGGACACTGTCGGGCCCGGCCGGCTCTGTAGCGCAGGGAAAGTTAAATTTCCGCCTTTGGCTGAACGGTAATAGCTGCTCCTTTCGCAAAGCTGACTTTGTTACGTGTGCTGGGCAAATCTGTTTGAAAAATTGAAATATGCAGGACCTGACATGTTTCCCTGCCTCTTTTACAACAGACTAATACATAGTCACTTATCTAACTTTAAAAAAAATTGTCAAAGATATCGTCATGAGGGGGTTTTTATGTGTAGTATCCATTTTTAAGGGTATGGCCTTATTTGAGATCAAACATCGATAGGTTTTGTCAGCACTTCTGTTTTGCTTAGCTAATCACAAAATCATAGGATTATTAAGGTTGGAAGGGACCTCTGGAGTTCATCTGCTCCAATCCCCCTTGCCAAGGCAGGGTCACCTAGAGCAGGTGACACAGGGATGTGTCCAGGTGGGTATTGAATGTCTCCAGAGAGGGAGAGGGACCGTGTAGTTCAAGCAGACGCTGGAGAATTTTGATAGCTCAGCACTTCATATTGTAGCGTAAACCAAACTAAATAAAGGATGTTTGTTGTGCTATGTTTCTTGCAGTATTTGAGCTTTGTTTTGTCATCTCAAACAATGAGTGCAAATACATATTGCAGTAGCAAGGCATTTCCAAGGAAAGCATTTTGCATCTTGGCTTTTGTTACTTTGACATCATTTTGAGTGTAGCTTTTTATCAGGTGTCACTTGATTTTCCTGCTTGAGAGGATTAAAAAAAAAAAAAAGCTGGAAAAACATGAACCGCTGGATAAGACAGCACCTTTGTAGTAATGTTCTTTGGGTTGTGCTGTAGACATCTTTAATACCTATGATCACTGATGGTTTATCAAAATATTAGTGTTTCTTAAATCTGACATTCAGAATTACTTGCTGCACCTCTGTGGACCAAGTCACTTACACCAATGAAATCAACAACAAA
This sequence comes from Certhia americana, assembly GCA_018697195.1. NCBI lineage: Eukaryota > Metazoa > Chordata > Aves > Passeriformes > Certhiidae > Certhia > Certhia americana. The sequence continues at coordinate 81,296,393 of CM031858.1, read as the reverse complement.
GTGAGACTTTGATCGCTTGTCCTCTGGTTGCCCAGAAAAACTGGGTTTTTTGCAAACTATGAAGTGGATACTCAGAAATGACCTCCTGATTTTCCACCACTCCAGTAGCTGGTGTATTTCTCTCTGTGGATTTCATTCAAAGGGTGTAGTTGATAATTTGCTACAGGCTGTTACCAGTGGTCAGCTTTGATCATACCTGACTTAAGTGGGTGAACAGAAAGACCAGCAAGACAAAGAGAAGGGTTTTAGTTACATCTTTAAGGCATTGTCTTCTTTAACTAAACGGTTATGTAAAATTCCACACTTGGAATTTGGACTTTTCTGGTTTTATATCTATAAGCACACACAAAGGCACATATATATGCAGCCTTAGATATTATATTGTGGCCTTGTCAGTGTTGTCCTCAAAAGCTCCCAGTGGTAGCATTAAAGTAACCAGTCTATATACTCACTTTCCATAAATACCACTAGAATGTTACAACTTCATCTACAGTTTCAAACTTCAGATCCTACTATTAGGACTTCATGCAGCTTGCCAGAATGCTGAAGAGATTTCCCAAGGTTAGAAAGCTCTGAACACCAGTAGTAGTAGCAGCAGCAAAGACTTTGTTAGTGCCTTGAGGAAGAGGAAATATGATATTATTGTGTGCTTGAACTTCTGCTACAAAGTGTCAGATGGACTTTCTGAACTGGTGATGGTCTGATAACAGTATTATGGCCATTGTGGTTCTGATGGGCTTTGTGCTTGACTCAGCTCTGTTGTGGAGCTAGAAAGCTGAACTGCATGGTGAGAGCTTAGATAAGAGAGGCAGTTTGGGGTCACGGGCAGACTTAAGTGGAAGCTGCTTCACTTCAGAATGAATGTGAAAGTTGCTGTTCTGCAGCACCCGAAAGCACCAGATGCCAGGTTTTGCTGAAGAGAGGTAAACCTGATTCTTTCTAGATAAATCAGTTTGTTGCTAAATAACATGATCTTCACTTCTTGATATTCCAGTGTTGAATTCAGTTGGAGAGCTAATAGGCAGTGAGTCATTCTTGGGGGGAACAGGAAAGAACTTATTATTCAAGGTAATTTATTCCAAAACACGTGCATGAAGAACAGGATGCAAAGTGTGTGTGCACATAGAAAAATAGTGACTCTTGGACGGTGGAATTCTCTTTGACCATGGCTGTAGGTCATAAGGTGCATAGCTTAACATATTGACACTCAGAAGAGTTTATTGATTTGAAGCTATCAGTTGCTTAACCATTCAAACAATTGCACTCATAATACGTTTATTTGGGTTTATAAAACAAGTGGAAATATCTAGAAATTTATCTTAGCTTTGAAAAAATTAAAATAAGTTTATTTTAGTAAGCTAACAGGCAGTCTTTTCTCAAGTAAAGAATTCTTTTTCTTACAGTAATGCAAATTGCTTTTTCCCCAAAGTTTTGACAATAAGTGAACAATTTGCTGTGAGAGTCAACAGGCCATTAAATGTGCAGATTCAGAGAGCAGTGGGTCAGGGAACAGTCTGCTTTTAGCTTGCTTTCTTTGGTGCCAGAGTAACCTTAAAGCAGTGGTTTCATGTGCTGTCTCGTGCTTGTCTGACCCCTTGTGAGGCTGATCCAGCCTACAAAGTTGTCAACTTGCTGTAGTGAAACAGCTCTGTTGGAAAGCATGTGGGAGAAGGTGGGAATGCCCCATCGAGTAGGAAGGGCCTGCCTGTCAGTTGGAGAGACCTGTCCTGTGCAGCCATCTGGAAGTGCTCTCTGGGATGAATCGTTTGTGAAGTGAAGTAGCAGTTCTGGTCATTTTTGTCAGCAGAGGAGCCAGGGACTCCTGATGTTTGCAGCAATACTGCAAATCATCACTGCTCAACGCGGCAGCAGTGGAAGTGCTCTTTATGTCTCTTTGTAGCATCACTGATGTGATGTTGAATACCTGTTTCTGTTAATTCTAGGTTTTCGTGCTTCATGAATGAATTCAATCAAACAACACCTTCATAGACAGAAAATTGTTTTAATTGAATAATTCTTATGCTTTATGTGTAGAAAGTGTCGTAATGCTCTATTAACTATGGATACGGTGATAATGTGACTTCTTCATAGAAATAAAGAAATCAGTCTTTGGTTCCTTTAGGAAGTTTTTGTAGAAAAGCACTAACTTTTGAAGATTTTGGCCAAGAACACAGATAGGTCATTCAGACTTGAAATTGCATATTTGCAGTATTCTCAAATCAGTGCTTTCAGCTGGTATTTTTCTGACACAGATCTCTGATATGCATGTATTCCACTCTTGCTGGATAGTGATTGATAGTGGAAATAATTGACAAAACATAAAATCTCAAACTCACATATTCTATAAAAATGGACATTTCATGTTCACCTCCTTAGTAGAAGTAAAAGGAAGAGTCAAGGGAAGATATGTATCATATATCAACAAACAGATAAGACTTGATTTTGATTTCTCTTTAATTGTGTGTTTAGAGCTCTGGCTAACTGAGTGGTATTAAAATAGACATCTGTTCTTTAGGGAAAGGTTTATTCTCACTTCTTTATCCACAAAACCTCTCACAACCTTTAGTTTAGTAATAAAATGTCAAAAACAGGGAATAAAGAAGGTGCAGGACCTATAGAAATGTTACTGAAATTATGAAATAAGAAATAGCAAGTGTCTTTTCTTCCTAGACATGAGGCTGTGTCCAAGGTGGAGAGCAAATTGCAAAATACCTATGTCTGTTTGTTATTTTGGATTTTTTCCTTCTCATCAAGAGCACCAAGGAAACATCTGTGTTAGGTTCAAGAGTAGCAAATTACTTGAGTCATTGTTGGTCATTATTAAGTGTCTTCTTTTCAGCCTCTGTTTAACTTTTTCCCAAACTCGGATGGAATTTTTCTATTTTGAAATATCCATTTTCAAGAAAATTATCCTTAACAGTTTGTATATTGTTTTAGTGATAGCTCTTTAGGCAGAAAACACATCCTCCTGTAGTTTTACTGTATCTATTTTCTAGAAATCCTAAAATTTTGTAAGATGTGTTTCGAGTTTATGTAACGTGATCAGGCAGATAACATTCTTGTTGCTCTTTCTGGTGATCTCCCAGCCTCTGTCTTTCATCCTCTTTCAGTTTATTCTGGCTTCATTTTGCTACATGGTAAAGTTTCTAGAATGTAATTGTGTAATTTGTCTTGTAAATCCGAGTTCTTTTAGCATTAGTGTAATAAGCTTTTTGTCCTTGTCAGCAGATATATGCAGAGTCTGTCGGTCGGAAGGAACTCCTGAGAAGCCCCTCTATCATCCATGTGTGTGTACTGGCAGTATTAAATTTATTCATCAGGAATGGTGAGTTCTGTGTCTGTGGGTTGCTTAATTTTTTTTCTCCCAGTGAAAATATATTAACAAGTTTCTAAAAATACTTCAAGTCTTCAGTTTAACTAGTGAAAAAAGTCCAATTTTCAGTGGAAATGTGTTAAGGATTTTGATGTTTTCTACATGATAGTTCATTACAATTCAGGAAAAATTTAGTAAATACATATGGAAAGCAATTCCTGATAATTATTTGTGTTTGTAACTGCAGTTCAGATTGTGTGAAAACTAAGCAGAAAAATTAGTATGTTGGGGCTTTTTCTGTCCACTTATAGTTGTGAATAGAAAGAACATAAAACCTCACAGAAAAAAAAAATGCCCTAGTGCTTTTTAGTCATTTTGAAGTGTGTTTGATCAGGAAGTACGAAAGTGAAAACTGTGAAGTTCTGGTTTATATGGTCATTCTTGATGATATTTTAATAGTCCTTCTTTCTTCACAAAACCAGCAGTTCTAAATCTTTGCTGTGTGCATCTCTATGTCTTGCCTTGAAGTATTTATAACAACTGGTATCACTGGTGGGTAGCCATGCCAGGATATCTGCTGTGATCAATAACATACTCAAAGAATGTTCTTTATCAACACTGTGACATATGTAAGCTTACCTTTTTCTACTGTTTGAAACTTACTTGATGGCCTAAATGGACTTAATAAACAGGATAATTTAAATCCTGCTTGACAGTACAAATATCCTGATTTAAATGTGAAAGCAGAGAATTAGTGTGTTTTCCTTAATGGAGGGATGGGACTGAGAGATGTGTAGCATGTGTTAATGTGATCACTTTTTATTGCAGCTTAGTTCAGTGGCTTAAACACAGCAGAAAAGAATACTGTGAATTATGTAAGCACAGATTTGCTTTCACACCAAGTAAGTATGTTTTACTTGCTCCTATTTTTTTCAGAATTTCTTCACATAGTATCTGTGAAGTGATGACTTTTTCATTCAGCGTGGTAGATCCAAATTTGTGGCATAACTTCTGTATTCTTGCTTTAATTGCAATTTTTGTGCATGGTATTGCAGACTGTGAATTGCTTAAATAATGCTTCATTTGGTTCTTTCATAATCTTAAGTGAGACATACAAGAAGTATTATTCTGTACCTTTTCTGACAGCCTCAGTCCCGTTCTTTGTTGCCAATTACAGCATGTGGCATGTTTTCAGCTTCATTGATGAATTTGAGTTTTCGGAAGTCTGAATGGTAAAGTGAAACCATGGCAAAATTGAATTTGAAAGGCAGTTTTCAGATGCTCTAAAGCATCTACCTGCAACACTGACACTTGGCTTCTATCAGTTTCAGTTCAAGTGATCTTGACAGATAATAGAAATTATGAGTATTCCACTTACATTTTAGTCAAGATATGCTAACTCCCCAGTATTAAATTGCCTTTTATGTTAGATAAAACTAAATAGGTTAGCCAACTTATGATGAAGAATCTTCGTATAGTTCCCAGAGGTTTCTTAATTACGTTTTGTCTGATTGTAATAGGAATAAGTGAGCCAGTAGGCTAGTATTAGTTTGTGTTGTCAGTTTATTGTCTGTTGAGAGGGTAAAGTGGGTTTTATGATACAATTTTCTCTTTAAATTTACTGATTTTTTCCTGCTCCCCTCTCAAGTTCTTTTTGTGTGTTGGGGCTTTTTTTCTCCTGGTTTTGTACTTTGGTAGAGAAAACTGAGGCAAAGATGGTTTAGTTCATGTATTTTCCATTTAAAAAATCCCTTAATCCACCTTCCTTCTATGTGTTGAAACTTGGTATGATGTATTTCTGCCAATAATTAATTTAACACATTAGACCAGCAATGAAATGTGCAATATTAGTTCTGTCTTGGGAGGGTAATAGTGTATTTTATGTTGAATACAGCAGTGCTTTCTGGTTATTATTCTTAAATACTACAGTGATCTGTATGAGAAGTGTTGGAGATCATCTGCTTGCAGGTTTTATTTGTTAAACATTTTTGTAAAGTCATTATATTGCTTCGGTATGGAGCTTTTGGGAACTAAGAGTTTCCAAAACTAGAACCCAGTTCTGAATCTCCCTGCAAGCTATTTAGCCATTTTCAAAGTTGCATACTGCAACTAGGTCCTCTGCAGAATGTAGTGTGCAAGACCAGAAATTTCAGGGATTTCACTGTTTTATTAGTTGTTAAGAAAGAAGACTTTCTAGTTTTGTGTGAAAAGAAAAAAGCAAATCAAAAAAGTTTATAGTGTTTTCCTTGGGATCTAGGAAATGAGGATGAGCTGTTCTAAACTAAATACACTTTATATGCATGTTACTGTTGATAAGAGGAAGCTTAGTTACTGCCCTTATCAACAGAGGTGTTCCTGCAGAAGTTAATTCTTTACCAACGCTGCTGTTGCCAGCACAGCTTGTAATGTACTTCCAGGTTATGGACAGGGGAGAAAACTCAGTTGAGTTAATGTGGCTCAAAAAGCTACCATTATAGGAGCTTTGAAATTGGTAATAAGGAACCAGTTTCTTCCTCATGTAATAGAGTGTATCCTCCACATTCAGCCTCTAGTAAAGGCCTGCTTATCCTCTGCCGCACACTTAGCACTCCCCTGACTGAGCAGGCTCAGTTGATAAGGTTTTCTTCTTGGCTTTCCATGTTGCAGTGTGCTTTTTGCTACCAGGCTTCACACAGTGGTAGCATGTCAGGTACCTTGCACAGATTCCTCCTGCCCTCCCTACCGACTGGGTCTTGTTTCCTTTGCACCCCATACTCATGCAGTTACAGTTTCCTTAATTTCTCTTATCCCTCTTTCTTTGGAAGATAATGTGGCTGTCCAGTCTGGAAACTGGATCTGCTTGTGGGAGCAGGGAAGGAGACACAGGTGCTGGAGAGGGAATGATAAGGTAGGAAATGAAAGGGACTTATGTATATGCCAGTCATCCCAAGCAAAGTTGGAGCTGGCCTGTAACCATGCCAGGTGTAACACACTTTCAGATAAGTTGATTCACCACGGAGTCAAATAAACACATGCATGTAATTAATATCTGTGCTCCAACAGACAAGCACTAATAATGTAATAGAGTATTAGTGCTGTCACACCAGAAACTCCTCTCTTGTTTAGCTTTGTTTGCTTGCTAAGGTTATTGCTGTCATTCTGTCAAAAATGCTCCCTTGCTAGTGTAACTTCTTGTGTAAGGACTATTCATAAACTATTTCTAGTGCATTTTTTCTCTAAGTTCTGTAACATTTTGTGATTTAATTTTAGCACCTGAACTGATAGTTTAGTTATTGGAAGGAAGGAAAAAGGAGAAGATTCAACTTATATTTTGGCAGGAGTACAAAGGAATAAATTTTTCTTTTGAATAATAGCGTCATTCTCGAAATGTGTTTAGTCATTAGTAGGTAAATGACTCGATTTCAAATGCATTCTTTAAAGCTAAATTTTTTATGTTTTAAAATTAACTTCTATTCTGCAGTTCTTCAACTTAAGAATTAATACAACTATTTTAAAAAGCAGCTTTTGACATTTTTTCATTGTCAAGGTACTTGTTAATTTTTAACTTGCAAATTTTCTTCCCAAGTTTTTGGAGTAACTGTATTCTTTTCCTCCCCACCCATGCCCTTTTTTTTGTCATGTGCAAGGATATGCTTCTATTAAAGCTATGCTAAACATTCATAAGCACTGACACATGAAAGAAGGTGAGGCTGTATTTCCCAAGAAAATACAGTTGTCAAAACTTCTCCATTCTGTAGCAGGTGGCGTTAACATAAATGCTGTCAAAAACACAAATATGGAAGCAGACTAGGTTGATCTTTGGGGATTGGGATGGGTTCATTTCTGCACTTCCTGTGCAGCTTCATTGCTGGTATGTGGTTCATACAATGTCTCAAGCTTAGTTAAAACAAAGACTGTAAGACTAAATGAAGCCATATGGGTAGGGTGTTCCATATCAGGTAAGTTGGATGTTACATTATTGAAGGATATATATTAAACTAATTTCTTTACCTGTTTGTTTTGATAAACTTCTAACACAGTAGTCCATAGCTTCAGCATTTCTAGAAAGTCTAGTTTGAAAAAATGAACTTCTGGAACAAAGTACTACATGCTAAACCTATGAAAAACTCAGTCAAAGCCTGTTTGAATTTTGTGCTGTAATAGAAAAAAAAGTCAAGGTATTGTTTCAATTGGTCTCTAGTAGGAAGATTTTTATTTGGAGGAACTGTGGTAAATAATGCAGGAATTTGCTTTCTCAAACTGAGTTAGGAAAGATTACTGAGATGAAAAGTAAGGGGTGGAGTTGTGGTGAGGAGGATGCATGTGCAGAAGCGAATGAGGAGGTTGTATTCTGTGGTGACAGGGGTCATGGTCTCAGGCCTCAAAGTGATGATAGGGAGTGGATAAAGGGAGGTGCAATGTGGATAGAAAATGGCACTGGGTGACACACACAGGTGGGGAGATTAAACTATGAAAATCACTGGCAGTGAGTTTCAGTGGTACAGAGTGCTTGCACACCAGCGGTTCCTGTCATGCTAGGAATTCCTGCATTTCATACACCTGAATGTTGCAAGACATAGAAGGATTTTACCTTTTTATCATGGTAAAAAGTTTCTACTGGAAGATTCTAGTGGAAAAAGCTGTACATATTTTGAGGTGTGCACAGGAGAAACAGCTTTCTTCCCACCCTCAGCTTCTGAAATCATTAAAAATCACCAAATTGTTAAGACTTGGGGGATATAGCTTGTCTTCTCTGAGTAGTAGCTACATTGTGTTTTTATTTGAAAAAGCTCTGTTGTAACCCTAAAGCCTTTAGAAAAGTGAGCATGCAAAAATGCTAACTTTTTTAAGCACTTTCTGCTTTGAGTTAGGATGGACATTCTTTCTTACAGTTCCTTGTATGTGTCCAGTAATTCCTGGAAGATGAAATTTTAATTTTTTTTTTTTTTAAATTTCAAATCTTTTCAACTTAACAACTTGTCCCTAACAAATAATTCATTAATAGAAAGTAATGTTTTCTGTGTAGTCCTTGTTGGAAAGTGTTGATCAAAATATTTTTTTTGAAAACAAGAAAGTTCTCAAAGTATCTGCTAAATTGTTGGAGTGGTACCATAAATATTTAACAGATTCACTCTAGATAGATATTCATTTGCACCCTTGACAAAGGTTTTTGTTTCCTGTGGCAGAAATTTTCCAGATTGTTTGCTTGTGTGACCTAAGATCCTTAGTTAGACTTTGGTTGACATTTTCTTTGGTTCCAATTGCGTACTAAATCTGTTTCTGTAACAAGAAAATTTTAAGACGGTGTCAAAATATGTTTGCATCCTGCTTTCAGTTTACTGCTCTGTGTTCTCACAGCTACAGTTCCCTGGTGTTATACTTTTAGTCCTTTCTTTCATGAATTCCAGTTCCTTGCCAGATACCTAGGGAATAACAAGTTTTGAAATTTCAAACCAGTTACTACTTGTCTCAGGGGTACTCTTTTGTTGTTGCTTTGTGTCAGTTATAATCTACATATTGCTGAAATGCACCAGTCTCTCCCTATTCTTTGACTACTTCAGGATGTTGATACTGTTTGTCTGTGTTCTTGGATTCTCTTTACATTACGGAAAATGAGGGAAATAGCCCTGGAGAGAAAAAAAAAACCTTTCTCCTGTAGAGGCGGCTTCTCTGAGACTAGTAAAAGGATGATGGGAATGTAGGTGAAGGGGCTGCAGGTAGATAGCATAAAGCAGTATTTGTTAGACTCTTAAAGGATTGCTCATGAGAGGAAATGAAAATTTCTATTTGTTCTTACAAAAATTGGGTTTCCTTATGTAGTTAGAAGCATGTGAGGTTTTAAAATACAGTCCATAATGTTAAAGTCTTCAAACATAGATGTTTCTGACATAACAAACATCCAGGCAGCAATGTCTTTGTGCAACTCCCAAATATGGTTTATCTTTATTCAAATCTGTTACCGATAGTGTGCATTACCACTTTTTGGTATCTGTGTAAGTGTATAGAAACTAAGTACGTGTAGTGAAATTGTTAGATATTTTCTAATTGTTTGCAAAAGAAGATTTCACCACTGTTTTTCTTGGCTTTTGAGTAGGGATGGGCCTGTGCAACATGTAAGTGTTGAATTTAAAAAGTCAAGAAAATTTAGTATTATGAGAATATCTGTGCAGGATGAGAGATTTGCATTGTGCTGTGTAATAGGAGCATCCTTAGAAGAAATTCTGCAATATATGAAACAGATACCTGTTGAAAGTCAATCATTGTGTGTAAATTTCAATGTCTGTGGTTACTTAATTAGTTCTCTTCATTTTCTTCCCTGTGTGCTGCTTTTATTTTGCTGGGGAGTTTTTTGGTCTGTGCTGTTGGATGGCAAGTAGAATCCAAATTATCTAGAACAAAAAGATGGGTAGTGTGCAAAATTGCTAATTGCTCTTGTTCCTTATGCCCTTTCCATGAACTGGGTTTATAAATAACAGACAGAGGAATATTTGAGGTAGTGTTGTGTGAGAGTGATACTGATTTTAGAATCTGCTTCTTCTTGAGCTTTTTTTTAGGTAATTGGAGTTTACAGTTAACAAATAAAGCTATGAAAAAAACTTCACATAGGTCAAAAACTGGCATGTAGCTTATTAATTTTCCTATTCCACTCAGTACACAATGAAACAAATGTGTTATGTGAATTTTTTTTGTTGTTTATTTGGAGTCATCTCTTGAGAATAGTTAATATGCTTATTCTTCTAGTATGCTTTCGTCAGATACAAACGGTTTGCAGTTGGCAGGACTATTACAAAAATGCTGCTCTAAAGGACAAACTGTTTCATAAGTGCCTTTTCTACACAGTTTATTCCCCAGATATGCCTTCACGGCTTCCAATCCAAGACATCTTTGCTGGACTGGTTACAAGTATTGGCACAGCAATACGATACTGGTTTCATTATACACTTGTGGCCTTTGCATGGTTGGGAGTAGTACCTCTTACTGCATGTAAGTATTAATTTTCTGTACATAGTACTCTTAAACTAAGGGAAATGTGCCGCTTCCTACAACAAAGTTTTGTGAGACCATTATTGTTTATTAAAAAAAAAAATTTGAGGACACTATTTCATTTATTTTCACTCAGAAATTCTACCTTTTTGACTCTTAAGCTAGTAGTGCAATGCAGAAAGATGTTATGACATAGGAGAGAATGCATGAAAGAACTTTTAAGTGTCTCACTCCAGTAAAATGCCTCTTCTCAATTATCTTCTTTAAAATCTACATGGAAGGTTTTATTTTATGCCATTTATTAGTATTAGGATGGAAGAGTTGTCATATTTTTATTTACAATCTATAAATGAAAGTGCAGGGGTTTTTTACATAAAAAGTAAAGTTCCTTTATAGTCATGGACAAATTGATTTGTAAAACTCTTAGATCTCAAAGTCATGTAAATGGATTCAGTAGAAAAGAGAGTGCACATTTGAATTACTCTAGTATCCAGTTTGAAATTTACTTTCCAAATAGAGATGGAAAAAGAGCTCTGGATGTTGCAACAAACTAAGAATACACAGAAAATGGAGAAGGCAGAAGAGATAGTGTTCAGTCAAGGAAATAATTGGAAGTGCATCTTTACGAACCGTAAAATGCCCCTTGAACAAAAGAGCAAGGGAATAAATTTATCTTCCCAGGCAATTTCTCAGTATGTTCTGTGTTCTTATTTGTAGCTGGCACAGGCTTAGTTTGACAGTAGCACAATATTGGCATCACCTAATTTTCTGAAGTAGACCATATACACTGATGGCCTACTTTTTAAATACAAATCATGGTAAAAAGCTAACATTTACTAGCATCAACTATTATTCCATAAAACAGTGACTGAAGACATATCACGAAATGGTGATGATTTTTATGACATGATATCATAGCACCAGAAATTTATACACATTCAAAATATGATTGAGCAAATTAAAGGGGGGAATATTCCATCAAGGATTAATTAACTGTGAGATATTTTGGTATAGGAAGTGAAGCGTATGAGAATGTACTGGGGAGTTATAACATGCAAGTGTCTTTAACCTGCTTCCATATTCTTCCTTAGGCATCCATTAGTGTGACCACTGCTGAACACAGGTCGAGATGAATCTTGGGTCTAACCTAGTATGGCAGTTCTTACACTTTGAATGTGTACTTTTAAACATGTGCAGCGAAAATGCAGCTTTGGTCCATGTGGTTGTATATGGTCTTGAGTTCTGTTCACGCGATGAAAGTTGAGATTTTCTTCCATGTCATAAGTTTAGTTGGACACCAGGTGAAAAGAGAGGGTACCTGGGATCCTTTCCAAGAGAAGCTATAGCCAAAATTGAATTTATATCTAGCTTCTGTTTATTCACGCAGGTCGTATCTACAAGTGCTTGTTTACTGGCTCTGTGAGCTCACTACTGACACTGCCATTAGATATTCTATCCACGTAAGTACTTCAGCAGTTTGATATAAAAACCTGTTTTAGTCAGATTACCCTGAAAACAGTAACTTTTGAACTTAGTGTGCCTTTCATCCAGTTACTTGTTATCTTCCACAATCTTAATATGCAACTGTCTGTTACCCTTTGCCCAGGCAGATCTATGGACAACACCATTACAACAGAAATCATTTAACCTTGGAGTTCCATTATTCAGGATCTTTGGAGCTGCGAAACTGACTTTACAAAGCAGGCCTTGGTTAATGAAAATTTGTATTAGATGTCAAGAAAACTTAGGCTGCAAAATTACACTTAATAATTAAATTAATTTCCTATGCTTTAAATCAAATGCATAGTAGAATATAGAGAAATCAGATATATAGTAGAATATTAGGAAATGTGTCACTAATAATGTCAATTTTTGTTTTCTTTCTTGCATTTTTTATATTTTGAATTTAACTTTATCCATTCTGAGTCTCTTATGTGAGAGATTATTTTTTATCAGATTTCCTTCTAGCTGATACTTAGATTTTTAATGCTTCAATCACCATGCTATTGCACATTGTCTTTCTTTGTCCTTTTAAATCAATTTTGCTTAAAGAATCAGTAAATACCAAACAACAGAATTTCAAACTGCCTCTTACTTTCTCATTATCTTGAATGTGAGGAACAGAAACTGAGTTTAAGTAAAATCAGCTGCACATGAAGCAAATTTGGAATGAATGTTCTGTGTGGTTCAGCTAGGTCATCTCAGTTGGGCTATTTGATTTGGGAAATCAGGTCAAGTTGCATTTAACTAATTTTCATTATTGGAGAGAGACGCTTGTTTCAGTCTAATAATAGTATATTTATTTCCTGTTATGTCTGTAGTTCAGATTCTGTTTTTATTTTTTGGAGGAGAATCTGAAACAATTGAACCTATAGAGCACCTCATGTCTGTTACAGTCTAGGGAGAAAATAAGGAACTCAAGTATTTGTCACATTTTAATGGTGTGTGAAACTGCATTTTGATATTTATTTCTTCGGCAGAGTCAATTACAGTAGCCTCTTGTGTCATCTTTTCATTTTGGACTTCATGTTCCAATGGTATTCACTGTGCTATGCAGGCACAAGTGTGCAGCTTCAAGGGGGCCCAGACTGATGCTTCATTGGAGATGGCAGAGTACTATGTATGGTGCCATGTTTCTTACTTATTTTTAAGAACATACTGTAGTTTTCCAAGGAGGTACCTGAAATTAGGGATGAGAATTGTTTAAGATGGTTTAAGTACCTCTTGCATTGTATGAAACCCTGGTTTTGGTTGGTTGGCTGAACTGTGCTTTGCTGCTGCTATACAGTTATGTATGACCTGACTGATTAAGATTTTTAAGGTGTAGAGATAATATCTGAGGTAAAATGCTATCTAAAATGTAGAACAGTGGAAGGAAACTCTACATTCATTCTTTTGGTTTAGGTAGCTCAGCTGATGAAATGCTTAGGTGGACTGGATATTATGTATTTAGCTATTTAGGTAAACCTGTTACTGTATCAAAGCATTTATTTAGTGTCTATTTTGTTTCCTTTGCTGTTCTGGAAGATTGTTTTTTCTGAACTACTCTGTAGTTTTACCAGCTAGATATTGTTTTCATAACTACTTTTCTTTTTTTAACAGGGAGAACTTACTGGCTGACTGTTTGCAGGGCTGTTTTGTGGTGACGTGCACTCTGTGTGCATTTATCAGCCTTGTATGGTTACGTGAACAGATCGTCCATGGAGGAGCACCACAGTGGTTGGAACAAAATCAACAACAGCCACTCAATGGTGTTGGTCAACAAAATGAGGTAAAACTTACTGATCATTTGCTCACAATTAATTTAGAAAATGTGGTTCTGGGAGTAAATACTTTATCAGAACACAACAGTAATTTTATTTTACTTCAGGGTACCTTTATTTGTTAGCAGAAGTTGAACACTTGTTCCTGTATAAATTCAGTGACACCACTGTTACGTTTTTGAGGTTGTTTTATTTTGTAGCATTACATAGATTCTTATCTCTGTATCTTTACTGTTTTTTAAGATAATTTTATGCACATAAAGCTGAATTTTCAGGCATAGTCAGTGAAGCTTCAGCTTGCTTTTATTTTGTCTTTTTCATAAGTATGCTGGTAGTTCATGAGGTAAAAATTCACTGTTCTCAAAGTAATTGTAAGTTTTGTTGACACCACTGAGTTTGGAGCTTCTCTGCCTTCCTCCCACTCCCAACACACACATGTGCACTCCTTCAGTGCTTTCAGGAGCCTGTTGGGTGGGAGAAGTGATAATATAGCAATGCATACATAGGGAAAAAATAATTCAAAATATTGTTTTCTTTTTAGTAAATGTCAGTTTCTAGAAGACAGAGATTCTCACCTTGCTGACTAACTTGGGTTGCCCTTGAATTATCATCTTTCTAATATAATGATAGTTTCCATGAGAGAGTTCCCCTCTATTAAACACTGGTGAGACCACATCTGGAGTGCTGTATCCAGTTTTAGGGTCCCCCAGTACAAAAGAGGCGTGGACAGTCTGGAGTGAAGAGCCAACAGAAATGATCAAAGGACTGGAACATCTGACATGATGAGAGGTTAAGAGAACTGGAATTGTTTAGTTTGAAAATGAAAATGCTCAGGGTGGACCTTATCAGTCTGTATAAATGCCTGATGGAGGGCTGTAAAGAAGACAGAGCCAGACCTGTCTTGCTGATATTGAATGACAGGACTAAAGGCAGTAGTCTTAAGTGAAATATAGGAAATTCCATTTAGATTTAAAAAAAAAAAAAGAGGTGGATTTTGTTTGTGTCGGGTTTTGGCTTTTTTTTTAATACTGCTACTGTGATCACTTGCTGGAACAGATTGCTCAGAGAGGTTGTAAAGTTTCCACCTCAGGAAAAGGTGGCTCAAAAGCCAAGTGGAAACAGCACTGACCCTGCCATAGCTGACCCTGCTTTGGGTGGTTGGGTTGGCTGGGTGTCTAGAAGCCCTTTCCTACCTCAGCTACTCCGTAAAGTCACCTGAAGGTTTCTTTTCCTGTTTTTAAAGGTTCAGTGGACCCAAGTGTAATTCTTATCTCGAAAACACATAATTGATTTTTTTTAATACTGTTCGGTTTCGTATATATGCAGGATAAAAGATAAAAGAGAGCTTGATCAATTTAACCAAGTACTAAATCATGTTTTGGCAGGCTCAGGCTGCTGTAAATGGAGGTGTTGAAAATGCTGTGCTTGATCAACCTGTTAATGCAGCTGCTGAGAATGTAGTTGTAGGTGAGAACCCTGAAATTCAAGAGGAACAAGTAGATGAAGAGGAGGAAGATAATGAAGATGAAGAGGATGCTGTAGTAGAAGATGCAGCAGATGCAAACAATGGAGCACAAGGTAACAGGTGACTCAAAACATTAATGTTCTAGTTCTTATTAAATGTAAATTAATTGAATATAGACCTGTTGTAGTTGAAAAGTTGTGTAAATTCTCACTTCAGCTTATTTATCTTGGCTTTGCAAATTTCATGCATTTTGAGTGCTGAAGCATCTGCTTGCTGAAAAGCTTTCAGCAGTTACAAGATAAATATTATGCACTCAAATCTTTTTGTTACATAGCAGGGAGTGGTTACATCTTGGTTTGAGTGATCTAACAGCTGTAAAAATGGCCTTTTTCTCCTCAGATGACATGAACTGGAATGCTTTGGAATGGGATCGAGCAGCAGAAGAGCTTACTTGGGAGAGAGTGAGTAAGAATCATTTTCTTAAATTTAATAATTGAGGCTCATACTTGAAATTATTTGTAGTATTGCTGTATTAAAATGCATATGGGATAGGTTTGGAAATCATTCTTTTGTAAGAGCCTTTAGTGACCTAGAAAAGTTGTTACATTATAAACAAAATGTTATTATGTTACTTCTTAACCATCAAAGAAAGCATTTCTTTGATTTTAAGTATAGTAGCACCTTAAAACATGTTTTAGTAGTCTTTTCTGAAATCTTCCACTTGGTGAGGTGTAGAACTGACTTGCAGCTTGCTTTGAGGACACAGATTAGTAGTACACAGATGTTGCATTAGATATTTAGTGCTTAATTTTTGTATTCATGAAAGCATTAGACTAAAGGAAAGAGAAATGGAAGTTTAGATTTCTTTGCAAAATGCAAATGTGTTTCTCTAAAAATGATGGAGCATTTTAATGTAACATGGTTTCTGTATTGCTTATGGATCACAAATTCCCTTGCTAAAGCGTGACATACATGTACACTGTAATCATGGAGTACTGTAGAGACTTGAGAATTAGATTTTGGTAGCTGGTATAGAAGTAGCCAACAAAGCTCACCACATGCCGCAAAATCTGCCTGGAGGTAGGTGCAGCAGCTTCATGTGATTTACCAGCATCACTACTAGGCTGTGGTGTAGCTGTTGCCTCGATTGCAGTGTAGCAGAAATACAGTTTTCATCATGAGTAGCACACCTTGATATTTGTTTTGTATTTACTAAAAGCTTCTTAGTGTGTTTTGAAAGATAATTCATGAAAATGGACCTACCTAAATTCAGGTTTCTGGACCATTCAGTTGTTTATTTCAGGATGGAAGTGATGTATTTCTGAACCTAATTTATTTGCTAGAAAGTGCTGATATATTCCTAACTGATGATATTTTGTTGTCTCTCTATGAATATAGAAGTCAGTTTCAGCATACTCATAACCACCTTCCATTGCTGTGTGCTGACATAGGCAATAGACGTGTAGTTGACACTTAGAATCAAAATTGGGGTAGGATCTTCTATTAATGTCATCTTGTAAAAATACCATGAAGTTTTCTGAATGTTCAAACACTTTTGCATCTTGGATTTATTTGTAAAATATGTGCAACTCTTATATCTTGGAACTTAGTGCAAAGTCCTCGTACAAAAGAGCCTTGAACATGGAACTTTACAGCGGTAATTGTGCAGTAGGAGTGTCTGGATTGAAATAGTAAGATACACTCAAAGTGGGGGGAAAGGAGGATTTTTTTTTTTTTAATAGATGCTGTATTTTTGGCTGCTTTGTGGATGCTTCTCATAACAGCTATGCTGAGTGATGAAGAATTTGTTTCTCATCTTCCCTAGCTGTAAAACAATTCTGTTCAAAAGTTAATAACATACAGTGTAGCAAGTTATCCTGTTAGTACTTGCTTTTATACATCGATGGTAAAATACTAGCTTTTCTCAGTGCAGCATAAACAGATATTTTGCAGGTAGGATTAAACAAAAATTTGCTCTTGTATTTAAATATTGAGTTGATTAAACATGTACTTAAATAGCTGTTCAATCACTACAATATTTTGTAAATATAAAATCTTTGTCAAAGTCTTCAGAGTCTTGGAGAGAAACAGCTTATAAACTAAAATTGATTATATGTTTAGTTTAATTTATGCATGTAGATACATGTGTATTCAGATATGCTACATTATATCACTGCCTTTGAGCACCTGAGCTTACTGTGTTGAATGAGAACTTAGTTTCTCTCTTTATCTGTAAGAATTTATGTCCTGGCGCTGTTGGGTGAGCCATAAAAAAAAGCTTTTGACTGTAGTAGACTATAATAAAGTCAATGTGAAAGAGGCTTATTTAGATTCAGTTTGCTTAGTTTTTCTCATAAGTAAAAATAACTTTCTTATCTTCACAGATGCTTGGACTTGATGGATCTCTTGTTTTCTTAGTAAGTGCAGTCCTGCTTTTCTAGAATTTCTACAGAAGGATTATTTTAAGTACCTATGTTTTACTATGATTAATTGTATTTGGAGTCCTTATTTTCATATATATCTACTTCTTTATAGAGAGTTTCATATGATATCATGTTCAAGCAAGCTGGGTTTTTTAGGAGTTTCACTAATTATAGTGGGGGGGTGGCATAAAAGTGGAATTTCTTATAAGATGTAGAGAACTTAGAATCACTTACTCCAGTGTAAATAAAAACAAGACCTTTTAAAAAGCACACACTCAAAATACATATCTGTTCTAACCTTATGTTTTGATCTTTGTTATAATTAAAATACAGTTCTCATTCAGATATATTTTTTTGTCCTAATACCACCATAACACCACTACTAGTGTAGACTAGATTTTAAAATATAAGATCTTTAGTTGACTTTATTTGTTTTTTTAAATTTTAAAAATATTCTATCTTAGAAGCATTAAGTTTTTTCAAAAAAGACCTCCAAGGTCATCGATGTCTTGTATTTTAATGTGATATCTTATGTTTACAATTATGTTATTCATCATTTGCTTTAAATATTAATATCAAAAGAAGTAAAAATTCAGTATACTTGTGGCTGAGGTCACATCTTAGCTAAAAATAATATTAAAAAATAGCGACGTGATGTCATTTCTAGAGTCAGAGATGTCAGTTTTGTTAACCCATTTGCTGTGGCAAAGACTAATGGTTAAAAGTTCAGATGAACATTTTCTCATTTATAAAAAAAATTCACACACATTTCATGTAATTCTTTTTAAAGATTGAACTATTTGTATTGATTTTAAAATAAAAGCTTACTTTTGTAAAATGTAAGCAAAAGTAAGTGCACTTATCTAATTAAATGTTCATGAACATGAACAGGTGCTTTCATACACTGCACTGCATGTTTCGGTCTTTGTGCTAGACCACAAACTTCCTGGCTCTAACATGACATGTGCAGGTTTTGGTGATAATAGACTGTTGAAATAAGAAGTTGAGATACAAAAGTCAAGTTACTTATTTAAAAGACTGACATTTATGTTCTGTTTTCTTGTCATCTTCCTTCCTGTTTCCCCCATTCTACTTACAGGAACATGTCTTTTGGGTAGTATCTTTAAATACGCTATTCATACTTGTCTTTGGTAAGTATTGTTTGCTCTTAGGTTTTAAAATTATGCTTCTTTGTCAGTTGATAGTGCAGATCTGTTTTAAGGCTGTTCTAAAAAATGAAGGTGTGATAGCTAAAAATAGAACCAGAAATGAACTGACATATGAATAACAAATATTTATTTTCTAGTTTTGTCATTTTAATTTCTTTAAGTGAATAGATTTAAAATAGGAAACCTAGCAGAACCTTAACCATGTCAACGAAAGCACAGAAAATATTTATTTCTAATGTTGTTAAATTAAAGGAGGAATCTCATGGAAATTAATATGCTAGGAAATGCAGTTCTTTGAGGAATGCCTAAGATATTTTCTTTATCTCCTTATATTTTTTACTAGATAGTTGTATAACTTTTCTGTTAAGAATCCATTCTTGGAGCCCAAACTGAAAGGGAGGGAGGTATGCAAGAATGTAGCATTTTAGTGACAAGATGAAGCATATTATACACTTCAAGGGATACCAGACAAAAATACCACAAAAATTTCACTTGCTCTGAATGATCAGTTTAGAAAAGTTTTTTATATAGCTTTGGTGTTTTTTCAGTCATCTTTCTTGGCAGAAGGGTTTGAGGTTGAAAAACTGAAGTTGTACTGTAGATAAGTCTTTACAGACAAAGTAAAGCTCACAACACTAAAGCGGTGATTTGAGCATCTAGATACTGAAACAAAACAGCAAATCAAAAGAAAATACACATGACTACATTGTATGTTTAATTCACAAGAAACCATAACTGTTCTAACATATTCTGTATATTTTATATAATATAACTACTCTAAAATTCTCATAATTATTCTATTTTAATCTGTAGTTTTCAGAAGTTGAGTTTTTTTAGCTGCTAAAATATGTAGGCTTTTTTAGTAAGTAGATAATAACCATGAAATTTCTAGAACAGATTAAAATTCAATAATGAGTAATATAAATTTAATTAAATTAAAATTAAATAAATTAAAATTGATGAGGTTGTCATATAGAAGCATTTTCAGTAGCTATTTTGCCAAGTGGAAACTCACAAATAGAGAAGAGAAGGACTTTCCTAAGCTAGCAGGAGGTCTGGGAATTTAATATGTGCCTCTCAAGTCTATTTTTAGTATCTTTCCCATTAAGTAATACTGCTTAATTTACAACTGCCAAATCTCTAGTAATTTGTAATTATAGTACTTGTGAGTTCAGATGTCACAGGAGGTACTTCATAAAAGATAAAACAGAAGGAAAGCATTTATAACCTTAATTAGTCGTCCAGAAATTCTCCTTGGACAAATTAATTCATTTCAACTTAATTAATGTTTTCTATAGCTCATTCTAGTACTCAGAGAGGAGTTTGTACTCCTTTATGCTTTTTTTAAAAGGAATATATTAGAAAATGTCTTTTAAATAAAGTTGTTTAAGAAAACATGATAAACTCTGCACTATATTCTCATAAAATGTCACAAGTGCAACTTTTAAGTCATTAGTCTGATATTTGTAGGAGTTGTTGAGTGTGATCTTTTTGATCTCACTTTTCTTTCTCTTGTTCTTACTGGTCAAGGAGAGCTCAACTCCTCCCTTTATCTTTTAAATGTTTGTTCTTCCCAGTAGCTGCTGATTTTCCTGAAAGAGACATAATCAATGATAAGAGAAGTTTTAATTTAGGGTAATCAGTGCTGAAATCCTACTAAATCTTTTCTTGTAGTTTTTTTGTTGGTTTGTTTGTTTGCTTCTTGGGTTTTGAAGCTGGAGGTTTTTTATGTTGGTCATAACAGAAATGAGGAGAAAGAATAAAAATCCTTACGCTTTTCATTTGAAAGAATGTAGTCTGTACATTTAGTACATTAGTACAGTCTGAAATTGTTCCCAGAGCAGACTACCATGATGTAGTGATGGCAATATAGGTGAAAATAAAAGCTTGCCATTTCTGCAGCCCCTTCACTGTGTAGTGATGCCCTCTGCCTCTACAAAAAACTGATGTTGAATTCTGTAGTCCTTTATAACTTGGTTAGAAGACAACAGTGTGAGATGAAATAACTAAAAAACAATGATTTTGTAGCAAATACGCAGATCTGTAAAAATGTGCAAGTGCTGTGTTTTCTGATGCATTTCCCCTGAAATCTCAGTTTTCAGGAATGATGAACAGTTTTCAGTACATTAATTCAAAGTAAAAGACTTTTCATTTGCTCCTCATCCCTTCACTGGGTGTCATCTTTCTCCCTATCCTCCTTTCTTTTTAAATTTCTGCTGGGCTTGCATTTTTTGCAGTATTTTAAGTATTCTTAAGAATTAAAGCACTAGAACTGAAGCCTTGCTAAAGCAAGTCCCATCTCACCAGGCTGTAAAATGGCTACTGAAGCCTTTTAGTGGATGGGAAAGAATGAACATACAGCATAAGTTCCTACAACAGTCTGAGACAGATACCAGCCTAGTACATAAAACTGAAATTGAATTAATTTACACGCTGCAAGATGAAGAAGGAAAAGACTATCCTCCTGTTGTGTGTAGTTTTACATTATTTTAGTCCTTAAGTGCGAATTCTGATCTGATTTTCAGTGATCTAACACTTGGCAAATATTTGCACAGAAATTAATTTTTGTACTTTTTTCATAAAATTTATGAGGATTATAATATTACCATGTTACTGTATTTGTCCTGCAAATAAGGCTCCATTTAGCAGTTTTCATGGCCTTTTTTTCTCCTTTTCTGCTTACATTATACAGCATTTTGTCCATATCATATTGGTCACTTCTCCATTGTTGGCCTGGGCTTTGAGGAATATGTGAGTACTGTTTTATAATTTCAAAATTAAAAAGAAACTACCACTGTTCATTCAGTCATAATATTTTTGTAGCATCTTTCCACTTCTATTTGTGGTTGCAAAAGTAACTTGAAGTATGTCTTCTTACTAGTCCTTCAACCTTTTTGAATCTATGATTAAAAATGTCACACTCTTTTCCACTTCCTCCATTATTTACATCTCAAGTTTGTAAAAACTGTGTGTGTGTTCAGGGTTTTTTTAACAGCCTCTTGTTCCTGGTGTACATTTTTAACTTGTATACTGATTTTCATAATGGATGATAATAAGTAGGGAAAACTAGGGGATGAATGAAACAGCCTAAGGTGACACTTTTTGTTTCATATATTGAGATTGTTTTGAGTGTGAAGAAAATAGTTGTAAATGTAAACATTATCTATTCTTGATAAAGATACAAAAATAGTAGTAGATTGTTAAAATATTTTAAAGCTCGTGCAACTTGGCACTCTTCTTGAAAAGTTGAAATTTGTAATTTATCTTAATTACATAAAAAGGAGCTGTAATCTTCTAATAGACTGATAAACTTTCCCCTTTTTTCCTCTGTTCCAGGTCCAAGCATCTCACTTTGAAGGCCTGATTACAACTATAGTGGGATATGTTCTTCTAGCAGTGACTCTAATTGTTTGTCATGTATCCTTTTGTCAGTAGTTACTTGGTTCAGATTTACATGTAAACGTTTTTTCTGGCTATGCTTTGAGGAGATGCAGATGTGATGCAGGTGCACTCAACTCACCATTTTTCTCTGCTCTTTTGGTGAAATTCAGTGAAGGAAAGGTCTCTTCTGCTCTCTTGGTCATTTAGGAGTTGTCAGTGTGACTGCCTGCTTTCTAATACTTGCATGTGCTTAACAACACAATCAAAGGCTTTTATGCTTGCTTGAAGGTCTGTCTGAGGAGAAGAGTGTAGAATTGTTTTTTCCTCACTATCCCTATGCTTCTACTGTGGACTGTAGTTGCAGCTGAGAGATGATAAAAGGAGGGATTATGAAGAGATGGGGAGGTATGATGGGAAATTTATTCAAATATTTTTGATCCTGCTAGACTTTTTTAATATGAATTATTTAATTTCTTTTTTATTGCTGTGAGTTTGCTGCAAGAATTTCTTTCTCATTATTACTTTGTTTGAGAAAACTACTTTCTCTTAGTTGTAGAAAATAAAGTCCTGGAAGCTGGAAGAATTTTATTTGGTCACAAGTAAGGAGGCTGCATTCCAGCTGCACGTTTTTTTACATCAGCTTCAATTTAAAAGAATATACATTTTTTAGCAGTTTTCTGTTTAAAAGTACACAAAATTAATATCAACTGTCTATATCAGTACACCAATGTGCAGTGCAAGTGTAAAACATTAGTAGATTAGCATGTAGGTTTTGCCTACTAAAAAAGACCCCAAAAGAAACTCCCAAAGTGCAACGTGCATCCAGTTTTTCTTGGAAAAGGTGGGAATTTGATTTAGACAGCAGGGAAGGGAAACCTATTATTTAAAGTAGGTCTACAGATTTTAAACTTACTTATTTGTGGCAGATGTTTTCAGAGACAACTCTTTTTTTCTTGAGAATACTTCTGGTTGCTTAATTTAAGAAGTGCCTAAACATTTACTTGTTTATGCATGTTTGGGGGCATTACCCAGCACACCAGGTAATGACTTCTGGAGTCACAGCAAGTTTAGAAAATAGAACCCAAATAAAACATATGCTTAGTATTTCATAATTTTTTTTATAAAATTTCCTGTTGCTAAAAGCAACATAATACAGTGTTTGATATTAATTAGACTGTTACAAAGTCTAATTACAAAGTTTTCCAGTGTCATTTTCTTGACAAAGCCATTCAGGGTTTGGCAGCACTTGTTAAGTTCCAGAGATCTCGTCGTTTACTAGGAGTTTGCTATATTGTTGTCAAGGTAATCCTAATTTTTTGTGTGGGGAAGAAAAACTCTATCAAACTGACGTTATCATTTTCTTAGCAATTTTCGGTAAACTAGTGAGATGTTATTTTCTCTCTTTTCCTAAAGGTTTCCTTGTTAGTGGTGGTTGAAATTGGTGTGTTTCCTCTCATCTGTGGCTGGTGGTTGGATATATGCTCCTTGGTAAGAACAGAAACAAATGCAGTAAAATCTTTTGTGCTTATATTTGAAGCAAAGGAAAAACAAGTTCTGATGAGGAGAGAGTTGTTAATACAAGTTTGACAGCACTCTTCTGTTTTCATAAACAGCACTTCCAGAGTGAATGGGTTTTTTAGATACTGCCTAATGCTAATTTGGGGAGGTTTTATGTTGCTAAATACAAATTAACACACTATTGCTAAAATAATAAGATCCTAATCCTTTTTAGTGCAGTTACAAGACCACTATGATAATGAGCTTACTTACAAGCAAACTTGTGCACTGAATAAACCTCTTTATGTAGCCATCTCATGTGAAATGGTAATGACTTCATATTTGAAGTTGTCCAGTCTCTTTCTGTTTTGGAAAAGATCCTTGCTGCATTTGCTTGGAATTGAGGACAGTTCTTCAGTCATGAATAATATTGAGTGATAAATTTGAAATGGACGAAATTAGTTTTTTCCAGCCTTAGTAGAAATAGAATTTTACTTAGGAATTACTTGCTTCCATCATAGTGCCACCTTGTTTGAATTGATTTATAACTTACATAGAGTCTGTTAGTGATTGAGTTGACGTATTTCCTCTTGCTGTCAGAAGAAATAAATTGATCTTATTTGCTGTTCTTATCATAAATAATCCCTTTTTTCCCTAATTAAATGGTGTATTTATGTGTTAAAGCAAACATTTCAATTATGCATAGTAGTCTATATGAGCTAGGGTAAACAAAATGAGTAGTTGTGGATGTTTATCAGACTTTATTAATATTTGTTTACTACTTACCTTCTTCTAGGAGATGTTTGATGCCACTCTGAAAGACAGAGAATTGAGCTTTCAGTCTGCCCCAGGCACCACAATGTTTCTGCACTGGTTGGTTGGAATGGTTTATGTCTTTTATTTTGCATCCTTCATCCTTTTGTTAAGAGAGGTGAGTCTGTAAGGATAAGATTGATGTGTAATACAGAGGCTTACATATGGAACTGTTAAATCCTTTGTGTGTGGTATTGCTGGTACATTTCTTGTGTGTATCTTGGATTCAGTTTTACATAAGAAGGGCCATGCTGGTACTTACTGCAGTGGAAAAATCATGATTTTGAGTATATTTTACTGAGAGATTTTTGGTTTACAAATAGCTGTTAAATCTGAGTATTGCCTTCAAGTTAATCCAAATATGTTTTAGTTGTTTAAGATCAATCAGTGCTTAAAAATTAATGTCGTATTCTTTGTTCTATTTCTGTGCAATTTTGGTGAATTTTGTTCGACTAATGTCCCTCTTACATTAAAACCTAATTTCTGCAAAAGCGTTGTTCAAAATGAAAAATAAATACTAAGATTATCATCTCATATATTGTTTTCTGTTTCCTACTTCAGGTATTGAGACCTGGTGTCTTATGGTTTCTCAGGAATTTGAACGATCCAGACTTCAATCCTGTGCAGGAAATGATTCACTTGCCCATCTACAGACATCTCAGGAGGTTTATCTTATCAGTGGTAAGGACTTCTGGCTTCCATATGCAGTACTGTGTATTTAGAGAAAAATGTTTTCACCATGGAAGTGAACTTGTACTAGAACAGGTTACCAACAGAATCTGCATCTTGCCATTCTCAAAACTCAACTGAATAAGCAGCCAGTACAGTATGTATATGAATAAGTGTCTGGGTCTGCTCAGAGCAGGGGTTTGGGGGACAGTTGGTTGTACTTTAGAAGTCTCTTCTAATCCAAGTATTTTACGTGAAGTCACAGAAAATGTTTGTTTATTCAGAAAACAAGTGTTTATTATTATGGATATTGTAAATCACATAACTTCCATCATGCCCTCAGTTATTGCAGTAAACGTTGTGTGTCCAGTTCAGCCAAAATAGTGCAGCAGGGGAGAGTAACTTCCTAGCTAAATTTTGGATTGCATTCTGCTGCTCTAGCCAGTGGTGTCTGTTTCCAGATTATCATTGTAAGGTACTGAAAACATTGAGAGTTTTTTCCTTTTACTTGTTTATCTGAGGTTTGCTGAGCAGGGAGTCAAGCAAGGGTCACAGACTCTTTGACATAAATGTCACATGAAATGTGTAAACTGACAGACCAGAACCATTCCTTGATGTACTGTATTGTTACACCTGAAGTACTTTGAGCAGTGAAAGCTCAGAGAGATCCTAGTTCTGTTAGAGAGCCTTTCAGTATCTGACTGGAGTTGACCTTTCCACCTTTCCAGTTGTTTTATCCTTGGTTAATTGGAATTCTTCAGCTGCCTGAAATTTCGTGGTACATCAGGTGGCCCAAATGCAAGCAAAGATCTACTAGCTGCTCATGGTCTCACTTACGTTGTCACACTGTGTTCGCATGGGCAGTTACTTGAACTTCACCTTTTAATTTGCTCAGCTAATTAATTCAGAACTTTCAAAAGCCTCATACAAGTATATGGGACCCAGAATGGTAATTATTTACCATTTCAAAGAATAAATCTCACCTTTCAGGCTCTGTTTATTTCTCTGTATTTTAAAGAAATATATTTTGTAGAAAGTAAACTATTAATTTTTAGGAAGAATTGGATTCGGTTTTTCTTTTTTACATGGTTAAACACAAATTTTTTTCCACATTTTCAGTCTCCAGAGGTGCATTTATGCGAAATGTAAAAATTTGTTTAAAATGCACTTAATTTTTCATCTGGTGCCTTAAGAAAACAGGATTTGTTTAAGTGTGTTGGCTTCAGGCACTTGATGTCCCCTAATAAATTTTGGTCTTTCAGTCAATTTGAAATGTGATGAAATAGGAACTGAAAGGTCTTTTGACGCTTCAGCAAGTTGCTTAAAAAGTCAGCCACTTAGAAAAGAGAGGAATACAAAATAAGTAATCCTGGTTTTGGGGAAGGGGGAATAAAGAAGAACTCTTTGACATTGTTCTAGCTGTCAGCAGGCTTATTCAGGTGCTTTATCAGCTGCAGTCCTATTTGTTGAGAGCATTGTAGTGTACTGGTCTGCCTGGGATGGAATTGATTTTCTTCATAGTGGCAAATGTCCTTCTGTACCTTGAATTGGCAGCTGAAACAGTGTTGCTAACACAGGCCTGTTGGCTCTGGCTGCACAGTGCTTTCACAGCATCCAGGGCATTTTCTTTGCTGCTCTGCCCTGCTCCCTTACCTCCAGTGAATAAGCTGCAGATTGGGAGGGTGCACCTGGAACAGCTGACCCAAACTGACCAAAGGGATATGACATCATGCTCAGCAGTAAAAGCTGTGAGAAAGGAGGTTGGTGGGGGGAATATTCACGGTTGTGGTGTTTGTCTTCCTGACTTCCCAGAAAATTGCTGGTTGTCTGTCTGCTGATGGGAAGTAGACCCTGAACTCTTCCTACTTTTTTGACTGCATGCTTGGTGCTTTCTCTATTTTATTGCCATTATCTCAGTCTTGCCTGCCTTCTATTTTGCCTTTCCCTTTAGCTGGAGAGGAGAATGAGCAAGCAGCTTGGTAGATATTCAGCTGCCAGCCAGGGCTAGCCCACCACACCCAGGGAACATGTCAGAGATGGGTGGGAAACTAGGTTTGGTTGTTTCTGCTATTTGGACTAACTTGTTTACTTTCTTATTGCAGATCGTCTTTGGATCAATTGTACTGCTCATGCTCTGGCTTCCTATACGCATTATTAAGTATCTCCTGCCTAATTTTCTTCCATATAATGTTATGCTCTACAGGTGAGCTTTTTTTTAAAAAAAATTGGGGGGGGGGGGGGTGTTCAGTGTTTCTATAACTGGAAAAAGTGTATTTGCACTCCCTGAGCATTAAAGTGACACTTTCTGTTATGTTATTTTGTTTTCAATTAATCTAATCTTCATTGTTCTAAGAGAAATAAAGGGTAAAGGTCGTGGCTACATCATACAGTGTGACAAATGAAAAGCTACTTGAAAAAAAGAAGCATTTTGTATTACTTCAGTAAAGATAACTGTTTGGGGCTTTATGCCCTCAAAATGCTTCCCATTTCAACTCCTGAAGTTCCTTTCATGTTTGCTTTTTTAACACACTCGTTCCTGATTGTCATTGCTTCAGGAGTAAACGAATATCTGTAACTATTTTTTTAATGATGGCAGTTTTTTTCTATTTCAGAATATTAATTCAAACAGTAATGATAGATGCAAATAGAGAAACAAACTGTATTTTTAGATACAATCTTTCTCAATGTTTTTTTGTAAATTCCTTATATGCCAAGCTGCCTAACCTCTGCTCAGGATAGTATATAGGGAAAACCTTAGCAAAAAACCTAATAATTTTCCATTTTGGCATCCAATGTATTTTAGTATTGTGGTGGCATTAATAGGATTCAGTGTAAAAGATTTCTACTAGAATGTTCCTTATGTTTGACTTCTTGCTCTTCCCATTGTTTTCAGTGATGCTCCAGTAAGTGAACTTTCCCTAGAGCTGCTTTTACTTCAGGTGGTGCTTCCAGCTTTGCTAGAGCAAGGACATACAAGACAGTGGTTGAAAGGTCTTGTACGAGCATGGACTGTTACTGCTGGATACTTGCTGTAAGTATAGAAATCCAAAATCAGTTACAACCACTGTGCCCAGTTTGGCCTTTAAACATGAAGGCAGCTTTCCAGAAAGTTATCCCAACAAACAGGTTTAATATCTCTTCTGCAGATAAATCCATGGTGAAAAACTATAGTGTTTGCTTTTTTCTAAGCAGTAGATGTACCTACTTCTGGACTAGCCTTTGACAAGTAATCCTTTTGGTACACTATTACAGCATTTTCTTAGTGAAAGAAATCTGTAAAAGTATGACTAACAACTTCTTAACTCCCTATTATATGAAAATAAAGAGATAAATGTCAGCAGTGTGTTTCCATGAATCATCTAAGTAAAATTCATGTGCACTGCTTGCATTTCTTACACGGGAAAAAAAGAGCAAAATTATTTAGAACATTGAGCTGAAGAAGAAAGCAACTTCAAATTTGGGGTTTTAATTTTAAAAGTTCAGACTTTAGAGAAAGATAAAATCATATCTTTGTCAAATAAAGTAAATTATTGTACTTCCAGGCAGAGTTCTAACACCTGAAATTATTTTTTAGTTTATCTGTCGTTTGCCAAATTAGTCAAGAAAAAAGTAAGGTTGATTTTGTTTCTGTACAATTTTCAGTTTAACTTTAAATATATTGGCGTTCTCCCACCAATTCTTGATCAAGAATTATTCTTTGCCAAGTTATGTCTGAGAAACTGAGTGAGTGAATGAAAGACGTTTTCTTCACTGTAATCCAAAATATTTATTTTAGTTTCTCATAAGGAAACCATCCTCACCCCCTCTTCTCTTAGTTTGCATTTTGAAGAAATTTTTAATTATTTTCCAAGTTCTGATTGTGTTTAAGTATAGTGTAACAAGAGAGTTTTGGAGTTAATGACAGAAATGGCTTTTCTTACTCCACTGTTCCAAGAGTTTTGGAGATAATGATAGAAATGGCTTTTCTTACTCCACTGTTGCAGCTATTTAGGACAATTGCAAATTACCTCTTCAGCAATTTTAATTTAGCTCAGATAAAAATCTTTTGCTCTGTTGTTCTCAAAAAGCAAACTGTTGGGTAAATTTCATTGTTTATAGAATATCTGCACAAATCTTACTCTGCTAAAGCTGAGGAAAATTAAGTTCTAAATGTGCATTTTTAATCAGACTGCAATTTTGCTAATTGTATATGTGGAAAACATCAACAGAATAATTTTAAAGTAGATTGTTTTTTTTTCTAGGATTGATATTCTTTAAAAGTTGTGAACAGGTTTTGAGCAATTTAGAATCTTCTTGAAAGACTCTGCCTGCCTCTGTCCTTCCAACAGTACGTCCATAGCAATGCAGCACCATCCTTGTACAGTTTAGGTTTGAAGGCCCTTGTTTCCTATAGAGCTGAGTGATAGTAACATAAAGCTGCCAGTAGAGCTGTGTGCTTACATGAACTGAAATATTACTGCAATTTCTCTTTCACATTTTATTAAAAACACCTTTAATTCCAGGTGGTGTTTTTAAAGCAGTCAGACAGATAAGTGATCTTTCCTTGTGATTTTATTCCAACTGCATCCACATCAGCATTCTACTTCTAAATTGTGTTTATGATGACATTGAGTATGTTACCAAAAAAAGGCTTATTTTACTTTATCAAGATTCTGCCAGTACTGTATTAGTTTTGTACAACCTGTATGGATTCTGAGTAGGCCTGTATTTCTTTGTTTCTCATTTGTATCAAACAGAACAAAACTGAAATTTTGATTGTTACAGGGATCTTCATTCTTACCTACTTGGTGATCAGGAAGAGAATGAAAATAATGCAAATCAGCAACCTAACAACCAGCATGCTCGCAATAATAATGCCATTCCAGTTGTGGGAGAAGGTCTCCATGCGGCCCATCAAGCCATACTTCAACAAGGAGGACCTGTGGGTTTCCAGCCTTATCGTAGGCCTTTAAAATTCCCACTCAGGGTATGTATACTTAACACATCAAGAGAAAACAAAAAGGCATATGAGTAAAGTCTTTTTTTTTTTTTTTTCCCTAAGAAAGATTTGGCCCACTTTATCAGAAGTCATGTGGTAGGTCCTGTTTTATAAGGTTTGCAGCTTTCTAAAATGTAGAGTTGCAGTTATGCTCTCATAAGGCTTTTTTCAGCCTGTAACATAAGACCTTCGACTAAGTTTTTATTTATATACCCCATATATGTTAGTATTATGTGTCAGTTGACATCCGGTTTTCTTCAAAGTAAGTACTGGGAAAGACAATAAGCCCTTGTCAAACAGGTAGTTCAGATATGCCTCGAACAAGGCATGGCTTTCAAGGGGGCATACTTTGGTCCTGTAGCTAAAATATATTTTAAACTATTTTGCTTTATTAAGAAAATAAACAGAGAACTTCTGTTGCTTCTTCATTTGTATTAAACATAGAAAGGCATTATATAATACTTGAAAGTTCTAAATCCCTAAAATTAGAAAGGAAACTTTATTGGCAAATACATATATTTCTACAAGATAACTTAAACAAGATGACTATTTTGTTGTTAGCAGAACTCTGAGTTAAGTACAAGCTTCACCACAGCTCACTTACTGTGGTTTCAGGTATAGCTGAAGAATGGAAGTAGTGGCTAACATTAGGTCACTGTGGTATTGCTTCTGAAGGTTCCTTCCTTTACAGGCAAATGTCTCATCAAGGAAAGTGTGTGTTCCAGATTTAACTTCCTCTTGGTAGTCTGTTGGGATAAGGTGTTAGCTTGCCCATAGCAAGCTTGCTTGTTGTGTGGCTTTGATGATTAGTGGAGCAGAACTTCATAGTGCCTGGTGCTTGAGAAGTACTTAAAGAAGTCAAGTACATGGTAATTCTCCAGTAAGATGAAAACCTGACTGAGGAGCAACCAGCTTCACTGTCAGCTCCTGGTCACAGAAACCTGAGCACATCTGGAAGAACTTCATCAGCAAGGTTTTCCTTATAAAACCACTGTCTTGCCCATATGGCATACAGAGCTAGAAACCTTTCAGGATCATTTGAGAGTCATGCTGCTCAGTGCAGACATTAAGAGATGATCTTTTTTTTTGTGACATAACAAAGAACTTCAGTCATTCTAGATTTACATGTTATTTTTTACTGTTGGAACAGTTGATGGAAAGTCAACTGTTAATACACAGAAAAGTACACAACACAAAATACACAATACTGCAGGTATTCTGCATATACTGTGGTTTGGTTTCTTTTTGCTAGTTTATACAGAGAAACATCACTTAGTATGTGAACATCCTAGTTTAGCTGCCTTTCTAGAATGATGTATTTTTATATACTGGGGTTTCTTGGGGTTTGGTTAAATAACTTTCTTACGAACTTCTCCCTTCTTTTTTTCCCTTTTCAGATATTTCTTTTGATTGTTTTCATGTGCATAACATTACTGATCGCTAGTCTTATCTGCCTTACCTTACCAGGTGAGTCTATTACAGTAAGCTATCATTAAAAACAACTCAGTATGTTGCCATGCTCAACCATGGCAGATGTTTTGAAACCACTGTTCAAAGGCAAAAGGCAAAAACATGGACACTGGTCTCATTTTTAATCATTTGTCATCAAATTGTCTATAATAATCTAAAAATCTAAATGACAGATTGCCATTCCCTTTTTGTTGTAGAATAATATTCCTCTGAGGACAGGGCTTCAGGTGCTGAGAAAATCTTAGTAGTACTGAATAAAAAAGAGAATTGAAACTCTTGCACCTATTTTACTGTTCTGAGAAGGAAAATACGAAGGTTGTTTCCAGGACTTCTACAGTATTTTTGTTAATTACATATTCTGAAGGTGTCATTATTGAGTATTGTGAGGAGGAGTTGGACTTGATGATCCTTAGGGATTCCTTCCAACTTGAGATACTCTATGAGTCTGTGATCTTTACATGTCACTAAGAGATTTTCTGAAGTGACATGTATATCACTTTAAAATGTCTGAATAAGTACTTCAAAAACACTTGGTATTTTTTAAAACAATTTGGAATAAATGAAGCCATATCAGAGTAAATTTCATAACCTGTCTGCTGTAGTACCATGTAATTTATACCTTCTTCTATTAATGAACCTGAAATCAATAATGTATTAAGATCAAAGTTCTCAGATATCAGAGTAAATTCTGTGATTGTTTTAGTACTAGGACATAAAGTAATTCCACTGTAATACTAGGGAAATGAAAACACTATTAAAAAATTAACTGTAGTAAATCAGTCTCCCATTTTTGTCAGAGAACTTCAGAAGCCCCATCAGTAAGTCTTTTAAAATTACATGAGGCAGTGAAACAATCCAAAGATAGCTCATATAATTTACGTCCAAGCTCACACACTAATGCATGATCACTGTTGCAGTCCTGCAGATCAGTGTTTAGGCTCTGAAGTTCAGTGCTTTGTTTTGCTGTAGCTCAGGTCATGCTGCTGTGTCATAATGAAAATGTAGGTGGAAAAGGATGTCTGTGTTTATTTGGCATCATTTCTGAAGCTGTTTGCATAGTGCTTCACACATTTATGCATTACAGGTATAGTACCGAAATAAATGTTCTATGATGAGTAATATTTTTGCTGGAGTATTTCAGATAAATTTGAGAAGTACTTTCTTAATAGGCATCCTTCCCTAATACATCCAGAAGCATTACTGTATTTAACACAGTGCTTGTGTTTTCAGTGTTCGCTGGCCGGTGGTTAATGTCATTTTGGACAGGGACTGCCAAAATCCATGAATTGTATACAGCTGCCTGTGGTCTTTATGTCTGTTGGCTCACTATCCGAGCAGTGACAGTGCTGGTTGCCTGGATGCCACAGGGTCGTAGAGTCATTTTCCAGAAGGTCAAAGAATGGTCTCTCATGGTAAGTCTTGAGAAAAAGTTCTACTGAATTATCAAAAAGTTAGCTAATGGAGCTTGTTTGACATTACTCTGTCATGTATACTACATTTTGCTTTTCAGACCATTTTGAAGCTTTTGCAGCTTACATTCCCATTGTATAGGCTAACTATTTTTGGAAGGCAATCACTGTAAATATGCTTGTATGTATATATGTTTATATATATATGTGTATATTTTTCTGTTTTCCTTTAAAAGGGAATATATTGCATTATTACCCTATGTGTTATGTGTTCTCAAAGACATTTACATTTTCAGATAAACCTGGATGCTTTAACTATTTGCTTGTTTAGTTACATGAAATTATCAAATGGAAAAACCTAATAAATCTGAAAGATGATGATGAACGTCTCTACAAAGTAGCTTGATATGTATTTTCAGAAAGATCTTTATCAGCTCTTTAACTTGTGTTGTTTCAAATAAAAGATATTTTCCTCAAAAATATTAATCATGAGGAGTTGAGATTCTCAGCATGAAAACAGATTTATACCCCACCTTTTTATCTTGGCTTTGATTTTGAGGATTTCTGTAGCAGATTTCTTGCTAGTTCCTTTAAACACTGATAGCATAAATGGTATCGTTAAGGGCATTTTAATGTGCTTATTGAATTGTTACACTGTACATGTTCTTCATGTACTACCATGTTTCCCAAATACCTCATCCAGCATTTTTATTTTAGCTTCTTTAAGATCTTAGCTTCTTCAAGAAAATTCAGAGCTAAAACATAATTTCTACTTGTTCTTTAATTAAGTCAGGCTAGGTTGGTATGATGCAGTTAAATTAAGAGAATTTCAGAATAAATAAAGATTCAAGCATGGGGTTCTGAGTTCTCCATTTTTAAGTCAAATATTCCATAATGACTGAATTTTTAAGGTTTGTTTTGCTCCAGAGAAAAATTGGCAGTTTTGGAAAAATGCTTCAATTTCCCAGCATATGAGCGTATGCAATGTATTGAAGTGCCATTGGATAGTATTCCCTGTTGATAACAGTCAATGTGATTTTATGTTTTAGAGCTATATGAGTACTAGTAGGCACAGTCATGGTTTTTTTCTGGAATTCCTATTCCTATGTAATAGGACCCAATCTTGAAAATTTGCACTGCAAAACTATGTATGTATGTAGTAAAAATTATTTCTAGGGATGTATACATTTAAAATAGAGGTCTGTGTAGCTTTGGGTTTTTTTCACCAGGGCTGTGTGTTTACATAGTTCAAGTTACATTTTTGAGTTTAAACAAAGAATCCTCTGGTAAACATACTAATTAACTGTCTTGGGTTTTTTAGATAATGAAGACATTGATAGTGGCTATACTGCTTGCTGGTGTGGTTCCACTTTTGCTTGGTCTCTTGTTTGAACTGGTCATTGTTGCACCTTTGAGAGTTCCTTTGGATCAAACACCTCTCTTCTATCCTTGGCAGGTCAGTTGCTCCCATCCTTTTGCTGCTGTTGATGTAAGGAGTATGGGCTGCCTTGTTTCATGTGGATTTGGTCCTTCAGAGCATTTTTCACAAAAATTTGTTTGTATGTGGCAGAGAAAAAGCAGCCAGTCTGGATGTGAGGATTATTTGAACCAAAAGGATATGCTGAGGAATTTAAACTATGAAAAGCTGAATTATTGTGGGATGACATCAAAGGTTGCATTTCAGTGATAAGCTACTTTTCCAGTAGCATAAGTGTAAAGTTATGTAAGAAGTTAGTATATCTCTATGTATGTATGCACAGATGTACACTCTAATAGTTTTAGAGAGCTTTCTGCACACAGTTACGCAGCAAGAGGTTCTGGTAATTTTGGGGTTTTTTTCCCTTGTAAGATTTTAATTCAGTGATGAGGCACATTATGAATGTAATTTTTATATGATTTAGGATCATGCTGATTTTGGGTTGAGTTGTCAAATCATTAATACAAAAAATCTTAGGTAGCTGTATTTTATTACTCTTAAGTGA
Organism: Certhia americana; assembly: GCA_018697195.1. NCBI lineage: Eukaryota > Metazoa > Chordata > Aves > Passeriformes > Certhiidae > Certhia > Certhia americana. The sequence continues at coordinate 81,261,598 of CM031858.1, read as the reverse complement.
AGTCTCACAGGCTGAGTGCAAATTTCTGTCCTACAAGCTGGGAGATGAAATGAAGATACAGTGGATTGAATGACAAATGCTTCCATCACCTAGGCTGAATTATGAAAGAAGTCATAACTCAAAGAAACCCAACTGAGGGGACTGTAACTCAAAACATCTGGAGTACCATTACTAAATAGTGAGAAATGTTCAGGGGTAGTGACTTTCTAAGCTGCCCTAAGCTTTCGGTTACTTTCAGTATCCAAACGTTTGAAAACCATAATACAAAGAAAAATTTGTCTAGTAATTTAATTATTTCATTATTTTAAAATCTAAGTATATTTTTGATCTGAGTAGATGATCAGAAAATCAGGACATCATATAATTAGAGGTAGGTGATCATGGTTTCCAAACAATTTTGGAAAGGTTTGTAATGCTAGAGATTATAAAAATTCTTTACTATTGCATGTTAGTTCTTAAAAGTTTGAAAAGAAGTATACTGAAAAACTTAATTTTCATGTAGCAGAACTTCTTCAAAATATAGGATAAGTGGGATTTGAAACTTGTTCAAATCAACAAGGAACTATCAAAATCGAGACTGATTTCCATTTTCCCAAAAGAGAAGAGAGTTATACAAAGGTTACATCCTTAAATAAACATGAATCGACTTTAACGCTAGTGCTTTTTTGTAATAATTGTTAAAATTTTTTAGAACTGACATTAACAAAAGTTGTCTTTTTAAATAATCGGTTAAAGAAAATGTATTTCCCCAGCAGTTTAAGAAAGTTAATTAATTCATGATGTCCCAAGTCTTACCAGGTCTTAGCTGTTCGTTCTGCTTTATCAGCCTATGTTTTGCATTCTATTTTTGGTGGGTTTTATTGAAAATCTCTTATAATATCTATAATCCAGAAAGGATGGAGTTATGATGTGAAGTGTTTACTAGAAACCAGTAGTTATAGTGTCCTAATTCCATGCCATAATAATTGCAGTTTATGTTAAAACATGAATTTTTATCTGAATAGTGTGACTTTTTATGTGAAGAGTATTGCCTTGCTTTAAGCTTTTCTTACATCAGGTAGGATTTTGGGAATAATTGAACTTCAAAAGAAGGAAAAGAACTTGTTTCCTGATGCGTGTGACCATCTTTGTATCTTTTTTCAATTCCTTTATAAAGAAAGGAAATTAATTTCCTTTTATGTAAATTAGTTGTACCAGAACATTAGTCAATTGCTTTAAGTCTAATGCTTTTATTTTGTATTTCCCTTGGTTCAATAGTAGTAGAGATTTTTCTGGTCCCAGGGAGCTGAATTTGCAGATATCAGTTAATCTTGAGAGCATCCTCTTTTTCATAGGATTTTGCAGATGATGTCATCTCCTTGGAGCAATGTCCCATGTAAATGGAAAAACAATTATATTTTCACTTACAAGTAATATTGCTTTTAAAGCTTTTGGTTGTCTGACTTCTTAAAGATATGTTAATGCTAACACTATAAATTTTTACAAAATTAGGACTGGGCTCTTGGAGTTCTGCATGCCAAAATAATTGCTGCCATAACACTGATGGGTCCCCAGTGGTGGCTGAAAACTGTTATTGAACAGGTATGGAAAACGTGTCCATGTGAATTATCTGTATAATACATTTTTTATGTTTCTGATTGTGTGTGTCAGAAAACAGTGTTACTCAGTAATGGAGTAATTGAGGAAAATTCAACTTGAGGAAAATTCAGTCTTGTAAAAACCTTTTCACTTCTATAGCCTAATCCATTAAGGTACACTTAACAGTAAAACAAAAACCTCAGAAATCTGATTTTGAGAAAATGCTTTTATACATATGTGTATGCATTTTTATCATGTTTGTAATAAAGTAAGAAAAAAACATGATTATTTCTTCAGATGAAGTCCATGTGTCCAAATACTTGTCCAAATATTGAACAGTATTTGCATCCACAACTCAAGAACACAGGATTTTTCCTTCTCTGCAGCTGTAGGGATTAACCCTTTCGTTAACCCTCAGTAGAGAGGAAAGACACCATTTCTGTTTCCCTTTGATTATTAAGCAACACAGAACAGTTTCTCTGAGGACTTCAGAGTCATATGGCCTGTTGTTTTGTCAGAAGTATTTTTTCTTGGTTATAACTGTTAAATTCCATGGTTGTCATCTCAATGAAGTATCTCAGTTGTTTGTCAGAAGGTAATTTTTCAGCCCTGCACTGTATGTGATGCCTGTGGTGCATGTCCCAACCTCTGTACACAAGGTGCCTCTCATGAGAAAGTCGAGCACATAGTCACAGTTATTCAATCACTTCAGCTGTCACACTGCAGAAATATAGTCTTAGTCTGGGAGTACGTTTTGATGCATACCATGGCTCCCTCTTCTGTTCTGAATGCTCTCCATGGGCTGTTCACACATTCTCCTGAGCTTTTCAGGCTGTGGGACAGAGGCCATTGTTTAGCTGTAGCTGGTAGCCATTCAAAAATGGTAGTTTCCCGTGATTAATCTGGTTACATTTTGACCTTAGCTTCTGGTGGTAACTGCAGAAGCTTCAGAATTGTGGAGGCCTTTTTTTCAGGCACAGATTCTATATACAGAGGCTCGGATCTGCTCCACCAAGTACAAAATGGGATCCTATTTTCTGCCCATTACAAAATTTAATAATTTATTCTATTAGCATATCCAGGATTGTCTTCTAATAAGTTAACAGCACAAAGTGATCCCTGGTCACCCACAAAACCATTGTCCACAGCTCTATTAAATGATCTTTCAGAAGGTCTCTTTCATTTCTGCAACTGAATCATAACTCTGTTCCAGATTAAGTTGGTCTCTTGGGCATTGTTTAAATGTTTTCCTGGAACCCTCATGATGTAAATTGGCAGAAAGTTTTTCATTCTTCAGCTGTGGCCATGGGAAGAGCCATTTCTTTTCATAAGGAGAATTGTGTAAAACCTTGTAATTATTACTGTAAGTGCAAAGCAAGGCTTTCTTGATGGATCTGTTCTAATTTGTTCCATTTTAGGTATATGCAAATGGGATTCGTAACATTGACTTACACTTCATCATCCGTAAACTGGCAGCACCTGTAATCTCTGTCCTCTTACTTTCCCTGTGTGTGCCGTACATCATAGCTTCTGGTGTTGTACCTTTACTGGGTATGTATGCATTCAGAACACTTGTTTGTCATCTCATGGTTTACAGCAGTGTAAATGTGTTTGTGGAAATAAAACTTCAAGCTCTAGTTTATTAAAAAAACCCAACACAGCAACAACAAAAAACACCTCTCCTGCTGACAAATGTAAATGTTTAAACACTTTCAAGAGTTACACCATGTTCCAACAAAATTGTCCAAATGCTTCTACAAATCTGTCAGGTTTGGTACTGTGACCATTTCCTTGGGGAGCCTGTTCCAGTGCCCAACCACCCTCTGGGTGAAGAACCTTTTTCTAATATCCAACCTAGCCCTTCCCTAACATAATTTGAGGCTGTTCCTTGGTTCCTGTCATTAGTCATCATAGAGAAGAAATCAGTGTCTGCCCCTCCTCTTCCCCTCATGAGCTTAAGAGGAAGGGCTGACGCTGATTTCTTTTCTTTGTATGTTAGGTATCTAGCTAGTTTGGGAAAGGAGTGATTAATTAATTTCTTCTTTGGAAAATCAGCCTTTGATTTTAGTCCCTCTAAGAGCTATACTGAGCTGAGGCCATCTTTTTCTGATTTGTCAGATTCTAAATGAAGTTTAGAACAGGCGAAAATCCCAAGTTTGTTTTGAGGTTTTGATAGTATTAAAATGTAAATTTTAAATATATAGGGGTTTTTCAGACTTTCCTATCTCCTCATAATTGAGGTAAATAATTTAATTAGAACCTGGATAGGTGAGCTTTTTCAACAAGACTTGTCTTTCACTAGTTAGCTTTGATATTAGCATATTCAAGAAGGCCTGTTTTATTCTTCAGTCTCACTTGAATGCTGACTTTTATTGCATTGACTTTTCTTATACAAAGAGTAAACAGACAAGTTAGTAGGCAAAAAGAACTGATAAGCCCTTTTTTTTGCTGTAGATTTTCGCTCTGTTAATGGAATCTTAGTGCTTCGGATTAAAAACAACAGCAGCTGTCATGTTGGATCTTTGATGTAAATGGATGTGTAATTTATTTCACAGCTCTTCTACTGAAGTTACAGTATAACAAAAAGTACGGAAGCAAGTAGAGAAGCAAAAATACGTGAGTTAGTTCAGCAATAGTAGCATATCTAAGGGTTGTCTTGTTTTGTAGGTGTTACTGCTGAAATGCAGAACCTCGTTCAGCGACGGATTTATCCTTTTCTGCTTATGATAGTGGTTTTGATGGGAATTCTGTCCTTCCAAGTCCGCCAGTTCAAGCGCCTTTATGAACATATTAAAAATGACAAGTGAGTATATAGTATATATGGTTTTTTTAACTTTTCCCCTTTATATTATGATAACTTCAGGTTGAATTCAAGTGTTGTAGATACGTAGGAATAAAAGGGTTTTCAAGAAGTTTTCTAGACAAATGACTCTAAGACAGACAAACTGTTCTTGGCAGATGTTTTATCTGTGGTTCAGGTAGATAAATAAGGAATAGACTGTCCTTATAAAGGGAAGACACTCCCCCATGTGTAACATGAATGTGTTTTCCCACAAATGGAGCTGACTGTTTGTCTCATCTGTAGTCTTGAATGACAAATGAATGTTATGAATCACAACATATCTGGAAGTTAAAGTCGTGTCTCAAGCTGCTGCTCATAATACCATTTCTTCAACCTTTTCTGCATAACTGCTTTTCTTACTCTTCCTACTCATTAGTCCAACTAACCTGTTAAAGAATGTTCAGTTGATTGGATTGTTTGTCCTTACCAAATTTTGTATGGTTTTGTGATGTTTTCAATAATTATTACTCCATATTATTCATATGCCTGATAAAAATAATGATTTTCCTCTTTTCTGGTTATCTTGCTTAGTTTAACCTTTTTATTTTTGTGTTATTACATTATTTTTGGTGTTACCCAATTACCTTTTTATGGGTTATTAAGATTAGCAACTAATCTTCCTAGGTTTCTTTTGTATTGAAAAGGAATAAATGAGTTTGTTATATTCTCATCCTGAGTTGGCATATAAGAGTTTTGCTTTCCAATAACTACAAAAGTAGTCAAAAACAGATTTCTTTGAATCTCGAATGTTAAGAAGCGACTGAGAAGTTGTAAGTGAAAATTAGTTTGGTATTAAATGTTGTAACGTCCTTGTAGACAAAAAGTTTGTATGACTTAATGATCTCATTTCAGGAAGTAAGCAGATGCAGTCCTGCCAGCCAGTAGAGATTTGTGCTTTAGATATATATGTAATTAAATCTATTGTGTAACAAATTTCAAAAGCGTACACAAGTTTTTGTGACATTCTGAAATGTACAAAGAATGCGTGATGGTTGTCAGTTATGGTACCATGAGAAAAGGAGCAGTGCTGAAAAAGTTTCTAAAGGAAATGACAGATCATAGGGGACAAATTTGTAGGTCTGTTGGGCTCTTGTATATGCAGAATTAGCACGCAAATAGGAAGCATGAAAAGGAATTTAGGTGGCAAAAAGTGTAGATCAATGATACAGAGGAAGAAAGGAATAATGTGAAAGGTGTGAAAACTGTTAAGCTGCTGAGATAGTTAAATTCTGTTTCAATATCACACTAAAGGAATCTTGCAGCCCTTAAGCTTTCCATAGAGTAGCATCAGGATTTTTTCTCTCCCTTTAAGAAAGATTAAGCAGTAGCTAAAGTTCTTCTTTTACAATTTATAGAATAACTTTTTATTGAAATGAAAAAACTATTTTGGCAGCAAAGGAGATAGAGTGTATTTGTGTTAGAAAATAGTATTACCTTGTGTTAATTTCTGTTTTTACTGTGGTTGCAGGTACCTTGTCGGACAACGACTTGTGAATTACGAACGGAAGTCTGGTAAACCAGGCACATCAACAACTCCACCTCAGTCTTCACAAGAATAGATGGTCATATTAAACATCTTGATCTTTCCTTTGCCTTTACATGTCCTTTTTTCATAGACTCTTCTCGTCTTTGGGTATCTCTCCCAATAATACTCAGCAGTGTTTTGGCTTCTGTTGGTAGCATCCAGATAGCAGTTAAGGCTCTGTTTCTTATCTGCATTTTCTGATGATGTAAATGCTGTCTGAGGTCTGTATATGTGTATATAGAAGTGTCCTGACACCCTAAAACCTTGGATTAAAAAGAATGTGCATTGTACATCTTTAAAAGTATATTAATTTATTAAATCTAGTTGTCACTTTATTTTGGACTGCTGTTCTGTTGACAATGTGCCACAAAGCAATAGTGCAAAGAGGCAAGATGTTTTTATAAAATTTGGAGCTTACTTTATGGTGTTCATAACAGTTCTTATTGTAGTAATACAGTATGATTTTTCATGAGTGGAAAGGCCACGTAGAGAATATCAAAAGTAAATAACTGTCTTACAGTCAGCAATGAAGTTGCTGTGTTGAGAACATAATGAACTATGTATCTTGCTGTCCAGTCTTTTTTATTATTTTGTATAACACCAAAGCTGTTGTACATTTTTCTATTGCCTGATTGTTTTTCATGTCAGAGTTTGTAATATTGTACAGTTGCTGTTAAATCAAGAAAATATTTACTCTTCTGAGAATTCAGATGTACTTGTTGAGGCTCAGCTGGATTTTTCTATTTGGTTGAAGGGGGTAGGTGGGTGCTGGCTTTGGGATCAGGATTTCATGAATTGAAACAGTAAGTAAAAATTTACTAAAGCTAGGTGATGGAAGCATTTAAAGGTACCAAGAAAAATTAGATAGGTTCACAACTTAAATTGTAGCCAATTTCTTATCAATATTAGAATTTTTCAGGATCTCAAGAAAAGGGATGAACCTTTCCTGATGTGCTTGCACAGCACAAAGCACGTAGTCTAAGCAACACCCTGACCTGATCCTTAGTTAAAGAGTTTGAAATCTTTTTTCTGTAAGTTACCAAAGTTGAAAATTGTAGTATGAATTTTATATTGCACAATTACTTTTAAAAAAAACCAAACCCAACCAAAAAAAATTTTTCTCAGAATTGGTCACTGTGAATTTTTATGGGAATAATACTGAGGAAGTGATTTATCATGTACCATTTATGGCCGGAGGGGCAGGGAAATATATATGCTATTAAACAGGCAAGGAAAAGTTAGCAGATTTCTTTGCAAGAACACAGTCAAACAAGAGCCACCAAATCAAGTCTGTGTTATTTCTATATGTAGATAGAGTTCTTTTGCAGTAATCTTGGGGGGTGGGGGTTATGTAGATAAAGAAAATAACAGTATCATAAAGTAACATAACAGTATCTCAAAGCTTTAAGTAGCATCAAATCACGTGCTTAGATTGCAGTATCTTTCCTGGACCAATGCGGAAAATGTGAATGTCCATTGCAGTAATAAGAAAATTGATGGAACATTTAACTTGCTATTCAGTACACTCTCCTTCAGTATTCTGTACTTTATCACGTGTGTATATAATTAATACTTGAGAATCTTGCAGGTGCTTTTTAAGTGTCATCTCCTTTTATTGATGTTGCATCTCTGATCTGACATGGTATGAGCTACTGTGGTCCAGGCTGTGATGGTGGTAGTTCATTCTTTTGGTGTCTGGACTCATGTTCTAAGGCAGCGAGCACAAGCCAAATGCATCTGAATCTAGTGGCAGGAGGATTGGGCTGTCACTCTCAGATCCATACTATTTTACAGAATTACTGTTGTCCTGATGGTCTTGAACCACAAATATTACCCTTTGGAGTGATTTATTAGGAAATTTCCTGTGAAATGAAATCATAGAAAAATAGCCAAAATATTTCTTTCATTTACTATTGCTGATTTAATGCTGAGTATATATTCGCCCCATATATTTTTGATGTGCATAAATATTGCATTTGATTATTTACAGTGGTGTACATTGTGGGACAAATATATTTTCACAATAATAAATTCACTGGTAACATACATTCTTACTTATGCTAAGGTTCTGTTTTTGACATACCTTTCACAAACAGTTCCAAAATGGTCTTGCCACTCAAATATTGGAAGCACTACTGTGCATCATGCAGAATTTGCAGTAGTGTGGTACTTGTAACTTCTTGTTTTTAATCCAGACAAACTGGTCTTAATATTAAAATTTATTAAGAAAAAGCCTTTGTGCTGTTTCTTACTACTGGTATTTTACAAGTCATGAAAGAAAATAGCAAATCAGACCAGTCATGCATTGTAAACTACAGCTGTTTTGATGTAGCTTACGTTATCTGTATTTGCATTTTTTTATGGAAAACTGGTTTCAAATCCAACTGTTCTGCTGGCATTTGCACTGCTTTACAGGTTCCAGGTGAAGTTTGTTTCCGGAACTGTCCAATGTGAATTGAAATCTCATCTCCTTATTTTTACACTTTTTTTGAAAGAATATGGAGGTTGTAGAGAACAGGAATTAAATAACAGTACTTTATAAATTGCTTTAAATTTCAGTGGTTTTCCTTATTGTGTGCTGTGTATTCCCCTGGCATAGAAACTTGATAAGTAAGCTTGTAAGTTAAGTGGCTGTTTCTGAAACAGCTGATGAACACTGTACCAGTGGCTTCCATCTGTGCTGGAGTGACGCAGAGTGGTGTGTGCTCCTGTTAGTTTTCAAGTGGGAAAGAATGCATGTGTGTGTGTGTGTGTATGTGCACTCTTCCACCACAATTTGTGTTGACCTTGGTCTTGACTGGAGGGGTTGGAGGTCTGTACTGGTTCAATTGTATTCCCATAGTGTGTTGAGAATCTAATGCTGTTGTTAAGTTCTACAGGCCTTCATCCAAGACCTGTCAGATGGCTCTGTAGCTATCTTGTGCATATTGAAAGAAGTTAATTGCAGCATGGCTTTGACTGTTTTTACACAGATTATTTTATATTGATTAAAAGTAGTTAACGTTCTCCATCTTTTCTGTCTGCCCCTTCTCTACTGAGGGAAGTCAAAGTTATTTGATTTTGTTTCTGAGGGCCCTTCGGTACCTGTAACTGCTTTGTGTCGGTGATCTCCTCAGTAAGATGCCAACTCCAGCCTATTACAGTGCTCACATCACTTTCAGTTGAGTGCATTAATTCTTTCCTTGCTTTCCCCTATGCTTGCATAAAGATCTCCATAAAAATCTTCACAGCAGCCACAGTGTTTTTCAGAGAACTCTGTAAAAAGCCTCACAAAGGCCTGTACCTCACAAAGCACAAATGACTGGGGTCTGATTGCCTGGCACGCTGATTAGCATCATTTTGTTTCCTTGGACATCACTATCTGGTTTTTTACATCTAGATTGGAAAGGTTTTGTGGTAGGGTCAGTGTTCTTGTTCTGCTTGCCTTGGGAATAATGGCCACTGTACAAGCCTGGGCAACGAGTGAGGTTCTTGGCAGAAATGATGATATAAATAGTAAAATCATTAAACAAAGAATTGAATCCTGGTAGTGTAATGAAGTTCAGGTTGCGAAATAAAAGAAGCTGTTTTCCGAAACCGATGAGGAAACAACTTTTATGAAGCATAATGGTAAGTTAGAACTCTCTGACTGTGGTATTTCAGTTCTTAATTAGTAGCTGGAACTAAAGAATTGCGTAGTTAACAGCAATTTTTTAAAATGGCTTCTGGTTTTAGTTTCTTCATTAAGAAGTAACCATAAATTGAGAAATGATATGGGCAAGCAAAGTGACTCAATAATGGAAAATTTTAAAAAGATTGTATTTATAGAGGTCAAGTTTCAAAATAAACTGAATGTTTTGAGTTTAGTATAATATCGAGAGATGCAGCAATGGCAAAATTATTTTAAAGCTCTGCGTATCAGTTTTTCTGCTTCTCTGCTTACCTGCTGTTGTCTCCTACCTGTTGAGTACTGGCCGACACTGAAGCTGCAGAGGCATTTTCTCCTACATAAGGTGAAGTCTAACATCTGGACTCCTACATAAGGTGAAGTCTAACACCTGACATCAGGTGTGGGAAGAGGGGGTGGTATTTAACGTTACTTGCCTTTCAGAAACCATTTGTGTTCCTGGAAAAGGATATTAGTTTTACTTAGAATTCCTTGTTGCTCACAAAACCAGCAAATGCTGCAGAACTCTTATTTATATTGGATAGAGTTTCTGTATTAGAATCTAAATAGTGCATAGCTGCACTGGTATGCCATATTCAACAGATATAAATTGCATAAGTGGCTTGCTAGAGTTAGGTAAGGAATGTGATGAATCTAAAAATACTGCTGGATTAGAATGGAGAGTCCATGGAATATTTTGACTAGTTGTGAACAGAAGTCACGGAGGTAGGAAGTAGCAGAAATGCTAAGGTATGCTACTTTATAGCAACATTTCTGGCAGTGCTGCTGTAAAGCAATGGTTTCATCCATGGATATACGTGTAAATGTTCTTTATATACAAGATGCAGTATTATACAGTGGGAGGAAATACTTCTAGGAAGCAGCATAGATTCATATAAAGAGAATATTTACAAGAGCATGTAGTGACAGGACAGGGGGGAGTGGCTTCAAACTGAGAGAGAGTAGGTTTAGATGAGATGTTAGGGTGATGAGACACTGGAACAGGTTGCCCGGAAAAGACATGGATGCCCAATCACTGGAAATGTTAAAGACCGTGTTGAACAGAGCTCTAAGTAGTGTGGTCTAGTGAAAGTGATCGTGCCTATGGCAGGAGGGTTGGAACTAGGTGATCTGTCATGTCCAACCCAGGCCATTCTATGATTCTATGAAAATATATTTCATTAAATACAGAAAAAAATTTCCACCTACATGCTGCTGTTTCCCATAATACAGTGTGGCAGCTTTATGCATGATTTCACTGCCATGGAACAAGTTGGTGGAAGAATTAAGAGTATGACATTTACTTTTCGAGCATTTTAAGGATAGTTTTGAGTGTGTGCAAGGACCACAAATGAGAGATAATATGAAACTTACTGCTTATCTGTCATCACTAGACACCTTTGAAAAACTGCACTGTGAAATCAGTTTAATTGAATTCTATCCTGTAAGCTCTTGCAGGATAATGTTTGCTTCATGTTTTTCTTGCTATTGTGTTCTTAAATGAGTAGATGCTTTAAAACAACTAAAGGATAGAAATATATGTCATCATACGTCAGAAGTTTGCTGTTTTCATTAGTTACAGGAATCTGCAAAGTATTTTGAGGCCTGTAGCTTATGCTAAGTATTCATGTTTTATGAAAGATTAAACAGTTGTTAAAATGTGTGCTTTTTTCTTTCCAGAGCCCATCATTTTATCTTTGTCCTGCATGGCCTTGCATGTTCATCAGTGGGGACGTAATGTAGATTAAAAAGGCCTGGCTTCAAATAAGATTGTGTGCTTCTGCAGTTACTGTTTGGCCTGTTTCAAGCACCCAAGTTCCTTTGGAGCAATGGCTTGTGAAGGCTTTCTGAAGCGAATAATCCTATTAGCAAGCTGACTGTACACTTGAGCAAGTGTACAGTCCATGTTAGAAGGTACAGGAGGGGCATTGCTTTGAGATGTGCTGGTGTCTTTACAGAGGATGCCAGCCAGGTTACCTCTGGTGCTGTTTTTATCTGCAGTGGAAAGAAAACTTGTAGCTGTCCACCAAGACTGTGGCAGAGAGAGCACTTTGGTTCCTCACATTCTGGAGCAGCGGGAGAGCCCACACTGCCTCATGGTGTCAGTTTGGATCATCAGGTGCTGAGAAGCAGCTGGCGCTGGCTGTGCTGCTCTCAGTGGTGGCAGACTCAGTGGTGCTGCTATCCTGAATGTTCAGGACTGTAGAGCCTGACCAGCAGAAGCTGCTTGTGGCTGAGTTGTCCTTGGAAGCAGCAGCTGCACCGAGTAAAGGTGATATTTTGGAGATACATTGCCCTGTCTTTTTTTAGCTCAGTCAGCATTTCTTCACATTTCATCCAAGTCAGGAAAGGAGGTGCAAGAATGCCAAAGGCAAGATGGACATGCCACCCTAACATTGCTCACCCAGTAGAGCATCCTTGTGGCCACGGGAACATGCAGGCTGCAGGGAACCCAGGCACGTGCAGGAATCAGCCTCCCCACCATGGGCTCTGCCAATAACATGTTCACAGAATCACAGAATCAATTAAGTTGGGAAAGATCTGAGATCAAGACCAGCCTATGACCGAACACTACCACAGCAACTCTACCATGGCACTAAGTACCACATGCAATCTTTCCTTAACAACCACCAGGGATAGTGATTCCACCACCTCCCAGGATCAACCCTTCCACTAATTGCCCCTTCTGTGAAGAAATTCTTCTTAATGTCCAACATAAATGTCTTAAATGTCCCCTACCACAGCTTAAGACTATGCTCTCCTACTCTGTCACTGTTTGCCCGGGAGAAGATGTCAACCCTAAGCTGGCTACAGCCTCCTTTCAGGCAGTTGTAGAGAGCAGTAAGGTCACCCCTGAGACTTTTACTCCAGGCTAAACAGCCCCAGCTCCTTCAGCTGCTCCTCATGGGACTTGTGTTCCAGACCCTTCATCAGCTTTGTCACCCTTCCCTGCACACCCTCCAGTTCCTCCCTGAATTGCGAGGACACAGGATTCGAGATGTAGCGTCACCAGGGCCGCGTACAGGGGAAGAATCACTGCCTTCATCCTGCTGGCCACAGTACAGCTGATGCAGCCGGGATGCCACTGGCCTTCCTGGCCGCCTGGGCACACTGCTGGCTCACATTCAGCCTCTATACCCTCCAGCCCACTCCCACCCACCTTGCAGGCGTGTGTGAATTTACGAACGGGAGACTCAATCCCCTTATCCATGGTTTGGGCCTTTTCAAAAGTTTGTACAAAACAAGTTCTGCTCTTGCCCTTTAAACCTCGCCGCCGTCAGGTTTTCCCCGCCTAGCGCCCGGCCCGTCCCTCCGCGTTGCCGGGGCAGCGGGGCCGCGGAGCGGGGCAGGTGAGGAGAGGCAGCGCCAGCCGCGGGGGTGTCCGGGGGTGCTGGGGCCCTGGGGCGGCCATGGGGCTCCCTCTGGCCTCCGAGGGGCCGCACCGGGGCCGGGGCCCGCCGGCACTGCCTCCCCACAGCTCGGGGCGGAGGGGCTGCGGGCAGCGGCGGCTCGGCCAGTCCCATCTGCGTGCGGACACGCCTTGGCCTTGTTTCCTCAACACCTGGGGCTGGCTTGGGCTGCGTGGAAGGAGAAAATAGAAAATAAGAGCTAACAGGAAGTGAAAGTGATGAGCTGATCTTTGTCTCTAGCGAGAGATGATAACGCATGATGAGTAACGATGGAGAAGGGGTGCAGAGGCTGCCTGGCTTAGCTGTGCTTTTCTTGGATCATTAGGTGTGTGGATATATGTACAAGAGGCTTCCTCTGATCATCAAGAAACCCTTTTTCCCTGTAAGGATGAGCAAGCACTGGCACAGGTTGCCCGGGGGAGGTGGAGTCTCCATCCTTGGAGATTCTTGAAACACACCTGGACATGGATCTTGGGCACCCTGCTCATAGGTTGTGCAGGGGTCAAACCAGCTGACCTCCAAGAAGGCTCTGGCAACCTCTGCCCTTCTGTGAGACTCTCTCACTAACAGCTTACCGTAGAAAAGCAGCTCTTGCACTGCATTTTTTTTCTGATTATATTTTTATTCTTTTATTTGACTGCTTCACAAGGGTACATTGTACTCCTCAAAGTTTTTCTGTTGTCCTGAAATCCTTAGCTTTTTTGCCTTCAGCTTCAGTTCCTTGGCTGGATCTGTGTTTTTGAATCATTACTGAAAGTGCATGGCCGATGTGGTAATTAAATGTGCACTTTGAAGTCTGTTCCTGATGCAAATTGGCTGCATTGGAGTGATGAAGATGCTGTACCCTGTCTGCATTTCTCCATAAATAAAGTTCTAAATAATGTTTGATCCTCAAAGGAGCCTTGAGTCATAGCAGTTCCATTGCTGTATCACTGACTTTTAATTTTTGTCTTTTTCAGTAAAGGAAAATTCACGTGAGAAAGCCACCTGCCAGGTACTCATACTTTAATCTTTAAAAAGTCTAAAGGGATAGAGAATTCTGTAACATTGATTCCTTTCTTGATGCTGTTGCTTTTACTGCACCTCCTTTCTGCAAATAACTAATCATTTTAGGTTCTTGTTTCTAAATCAACTTAAACATGCCACAGTTTGTCCTGGAAATGATGCTGAACGTTTCCCACTGAATGTCCCCCATTGCTCTGATGGGAGAAGGACCATACAATAGCCTGTCTCTGTCCCTTCTTTTGGATCCTGGGGAACAGGATCCCTTGCAACAAATGGGTTACATCCTGAATGAGACAAACACATCTGTAGAGCTGTATAAGCAAGGTCTGATATGTGCTTGCAGCACACATGAATGTTTTGTTCATCGCTGTAATTGTTTGATGTAAGGTCTGTCATGAGCACAGATTAGTAAATTTTTGCTACAGTATTTTTGAATACATTAAACACAATAGAAACTTGGTCATCTGCATACTCTGGCACCTGTACAAAAGTGCCAAGATTTTCCTTGGCATGCAGTAGTGAGTTGTCAATGTAGATACTTCTTATGTTGACATGTGTGGTGTGACTTGTCTAGACTGCCCATTTTACAAATTTTTGTTGTGGTAAGTTTGAGGAAAAATACCAGTTTAAAACTATCTGAAGTCACCTGTAAAAGTAGTAGTTCTCCTCACCCAGCTGTGATTGGTGTCCAAGCTGCAGTGTTTTACTTGGTGTAGCCACAAAGTTTCTTAGAGCCATGCAGGGCTTGTCTGTTTACCCTTCCAAGTCTGCCAGCTCTCCTGTAGCCCCAGGTATTGAATAGGACAGGAGGGAATTTGGGGCCAGGCACTGTCCATTCCTGTGTGCACACAGAGTTTTTCTTTCACATTCTGCATCTGTGAACTACTGTTTTATTTCTTTCAGATCCTTGTGACTGGACACCATGCCTCTTCCAGAAACCATGTTCTGTGCTCAGCAGATCAAAATCCCCCCGGAGCTACCTGATATTCTGAAGCAATTTACTAAAGCTGCTATCAGGACTCAGCCTTATGATGTTTTGCAGTGGGCAGCTGCGTAAGTATGATGTTCACCTGACAGCAGAGATCTGTACATATGGACCCTTAAAACCTCACTCTACTCCTTATTGTATTGTGGATGTAGCTTTGAATATTACATCAGCATGTACATTGCATATACACTTCTGTGTATTAATGCAGCATGTAAGCATTTTAAAAAGAGTGTGGTATTTTATTTATTTTTGGTTTCCTTGAGGTTTATGGCTCGCTTACTTCTGGAATAGCTGGATTTCCAAACAGAAAAGAAAAATGCATCTTAATTTTCCTTTTGTTATTAATTTTCTATCTGAAAGACCAACTCTTTCCTTTTTGGTTTGGTTTTTCTTCTCTCATCTGAGATTCAGTTCTTGGAATTTAAAGGAAAAAGTAAGCATTAGCTTTCTAATTCTTAAGCTTGGTTAGGTTTCCCTTCTTTCTTTCTGGGAAAAGTGCCTGAAAAATTGCACCTTTGGAGTGATATTCTGCATAATAAATCTCCCGCCCTAAAGTTGATTTAGATGTTTAAATGTATCTCCTTTAACATCTAGCTTTTTCTTTTGCCTGAACTGCTCACTTCAATTTTTTCCTGTCTTATGGATTGTGTGGGCAAGCCCTTGAAAGGTATCTGTGAGATGTTCTCAGCTAGGAGGATTGGAAAGCATCTGTACCGTGTACATGAGGGAGGGGAGGCTGTTAACAAAGCCAGGCTGGAGTCTGGCTTGTCTGTTAAAAAGAAAATAATCTGAAGCTGAATTGGTACCACTGCAGTGTTAGAGAAAGCCAGCAGGACCACCTTAAAATGTTTCTTAGGACTGTGATGGAAGTGAGGTGCGGCTGCCTCTCTAGTTGGAACCCGCTGGGAGCGGGGCTGGCGAGAGCAGGGGCAGCCCGGCTCTGCCTAAACAGTGCCGCAGCTCGGCGGGAGGAGCCCCGCAGGTGGGTGGGCGGCTGCAGATGATGGTCGCAGGCCCCTCTTTCTGGAAAGTGCTGCGGTGTACCTGGCAGAGCAAGAGCTCTACCTGGGAGCCACGCAAAGCAGAAGGTTGTGGCTTCACACGTGCTGCCGGTGTTGTAGTGCTTGTCCCTGTGAATAATCAGATGAGGAAATGGATCTGGCTGAAAAATAGTCCGGGTGTCGTATGTGCACACATACTGTGCATCTGTTTCTATACAGTCACACTAGTTCAGTTCCAGAGTGCTGCCTGCTGTGTATTTTAGCAGGTATTTGCACAGCATGGGATAGCCTGGACATGGACATGGGTGACCAGGGCAGATGAGGCAGGACCGGTAGAGAAACTTGTAAATTAGATGCACCTAAATAAAAAATGAACTTTCATTGCACAATTCAGATTGCTGGCCAGTTAAGGCAAAGGCAGCTCTTAAGATTGTAGCAGCCTTATAATTAATAGGTTTTGTATCTAATGTGCTTTATGCTCTACTCTTACATTTTATTTTGGAGTGGACAGAAAGAGCAGAAATGCTGAGGAGAGAATTGCAATGTGAATAGGCAGGTGTACATTTTGGGTAGTGCATGAAGGGAATGTTAAGCAGATGGGCCCTCATGTTCTTTGATCAAAAGAACTGAATATATCATGCACAAAATAAGTTAAATGCCTTAAGAATTATTAACACATCACAAAAAGGAGCAAGTCTAAACATTGTGGTTTCTGGGCCCAGGAAGATGGGAGTTGTGCATGTAGGCAGGTTGCCAGGTGCTGCTGCTCCTGTGGGGGAGCCTGCAGTTTCATACACTGAACTGTTAGAGTATATACTTCTGTGCAGTTTATAATGGCCATGGGCATTGAGATGTGTTGCTCTTCCCATTCACTTAGGTATTTTTCAGCCTTGTCTAAAGGCGAACCCCTTCCTGTGAAGGAGAGGATCGAAATGCCTTTAGCAATAGAGAAAAAAGGTGCTGGTTTGACCCCAGGACTCCTTAAGGTCTTGCACAAACAGGTACAAGCTCTTTTTTATCAAATTCAGAATGCTGTTGAGGAATGCTGATGTGTTGGGGATGATTGGGGAGAGAAACTGTCAAGTATTTGAAATATTTTGGGGAGACACTGTGTCCTTAAATTCATTCTGATTTTCAGAATTCTTATTGTGGTACCATGATTTTGTTCAAAGCTTTCTTCCAAAGGTATGGTGACTGTTGCAGAACTGAAGAAAAAATGGAAGCATTTGGGCTTGCCAGAGAAGCAGCTGGAAGCTATCCTGCAATTGGATAGTTTTGACGAGAAGGTGGAATGGATGAAGTTTCTGGCACTTGGGTGCAGCGTGCTTGGTGGGGTATGTTCACAGCAGGAGCCCTCATAGCCAAACAAGTGGTTGTCTTGGATTCATAAACAAGATAGACCAGAGAACAATTAATGCAGATGGATTTGGGGAATGGTGACTGCTTTTGCAGCAGCTGGCAAAGTGGCTTGCATGCTTACTTCTGTTGCCCATCAGATGTTGGGCTGGGGAACTTAGCCAGAAGGATGGCTAACTCCTCAGTTTACTGGAGTGGCAGAAGAAGAGCAAGTGTCTGCAAGTCTGCAGGGAGCTCATACTGTGTGAGAGAGGATGATGGAGGAATGATGCTGATAGCTTCAGTGTAAATGTCCATGAAAGAGAACTGAAGGGAGAAATTAAAGAACCAATTTTTAATTGATTGTGCAGCCAATTAAATTTTCTTAGCAGCACTTAATGTTACTACAGCTACACTTAATTCTTTTAATGTCAGTAATAAAATCTCAGAAGAGCATTTCAATGGAATGAAAGATTATAAAATGCATTAAGCTGATGTTCTTATAAAGTATAATACTTCTAATGATTTCTACAGTAGGGAAGAAGATGTACTAAAAAGAAAATATATTTGAAATAATATTTTGTGAATGTTGCTGTATCTGGAAGCCCTGGCCTGGCAATGCAACTGTCTATCTATCAGTCTGTCTGTCTCTCTCTCTCTTTATTTCAAATTTGTATTTCTTGATTCCAGTCTCCCTCCCAAAATGATCTTGTAGTTTGGGCTCTTTTCCTTACTATTTGAAAATAGTAACAGCAACATTACTTACCTAAAAACCAACAACCCCTCCCTCCCCACAAAAAGACCCCAAACAAACAAAAACCAAAAATGGAGCGACAGAAACATCATTCTGGTGGAGCTAGACAGACTAAATTTCACCATCTCACTATCCTTTTTGATATTAAGTGAATTGTTTGATTTCAGTACTACATAATGAAACTTCAACCTTAGTTTCCTAAACCAGAGAGAAAGACAGATACAAGAAATTTGCATTCATTTCCTGCAGCTGTAAATTGTGTTCACAGTCAAAAAGGGTCACAGTTGAGATACAAGAGCAGACAAATAGGAACTTCTTAAGAGCACTAGTCTGAAGTATCTTTTTTTTGTAAAGCACCAATGCATTTTTACAAAAGCCTTGGAGAAATGACCTGACAGGTGGCCTGATAAACTGTCTTTCAAAGGTGGCAAAATAGATATGAATAACTTTGCTGTGTTGTGAGAGAAAGACTATGGCAGTTTGGGGTGGCAGGACCAGAAAGGGCAGTAGAGGGGTAATCAAATGCAAAATGTAGAGTTGGCCATCATAGAGTCAGCAGCCTCTCTTTTCCCTGAGAAGCCTCCCAGGGGAGGAGATACACTAAGTAAAACTGTTAAAGGATGATAAGATGACACTTCTCTGGCCTGTGCTCTAGATCTTAAACAGATACTGCATTTATTTTAAATATTGCTATTCTGTTAGGAAATACTGTCTTTTTACATAGATGTTGTTTGTTAATGAAAATGTAAGAGTAAATTTTGAAAAAGTTGCAGTGAAATATATTTAGACTTAGGTTGAAGAAAGCCTGGTGGGTTTGGTTTTGTGCTTTTATATTATGTGTGTGGTATTTATTTGTTTGTTTCTTTAATGGCATCCAATCATTTCATTCATTTTTGAATGAAACTCAATGCTGAATTTTTGCACACTTTTGCCCATATAGCTCAGCATGCATAGGGCACTGGATTATCAACACTCTATTAAAGGAAGGATTTGGAACGGATTAAAGTGTATTTGGAACTAATAATTTGAGGCATGTTTTTTAAAGGTAACTCGGATGTTATTGGCCTGTGACTAAACTGAAATATTGAAATGCTTTTTTGCCTCAGTGATCTTTCTACTATCTATTAAAATGGAACCTGCATAGAGATAGGGGGAATAGTAAATGTCAGCCAAAATATAATCTAAAAATTATATAATATAATATTACAATAAAATCACCAAACATACTCATTTTGTGGCAGTTGTAGATTTGTCTGTCTTAACTGCTGCTGAGATTTCATTTAGAGAACCATTGAGGTAATATACACAAAAGGATCTTTTACTAGATACAATCATGTTGGAGCTTTTACAGTAGCAGAACAGAGCAATTTGGCCCTAATGAAAAGAAAGCTCAGATTACCCCATGCAATCTTTAAGCATCACAAGATTCTGGTATTTTTTACTCCTGTCTCTACTAGAACAGCTTTATTGTTTCCATCCTTGGACCTGCACTAGACAGAAAATTTGGGGTTTAAAGCTAGGCAGTGATGATAATACCCTTCATCTCATTTACCATCCCTTCGAATGGCATACAGTGTGGATTTTGTCATGGTATGCAAGGATGTTCATGGCTCTGATACTTTCCCTTTCATTTCTTGCTGGAACCCCCTGCAGTCCTTATTGAGTTCAATGAAGCAGGCCTGTGAGATCCTAACAAGAGATCCAGAAGGCGGGGCAGCTCGAATTCCCTTCAAAACATTCTCGTTCCTTTATTCGTATTTGGCCAGTATTGATGGAGAGATATCAGAGACAGAAACTGAAGCATTCCTCCAGGAAATTAAAGCAAAAGCGTAAGTAAAAATCCCTGCAAGGAGTTTTAATGTTTTGAATGCCTGTGGGTTCTCCATAAGCCTTTAATTTCAAATAAAGAGTCCATCTTCTTTTGGGCCTAGCCATGATGACAGGCATAAGGATTGGTTAAGAGTGAATCGAAAGTGTATGTAGTTATTTTTTGTCAACTTCAGTGTTTGCACTGTTAAAAGGTATGTTGTTATTTTTCCATCTTTCTCTGAATTATTGAAGTCTCTATGTGATGGTATAATTTTCCCTGTAGGAAGCTATTATGTACAGGCTTGTAACATCTTGTAAGTATATTACTGCTTCTGGAACCAGCAGCATCTTCTGGGCTATTCCTTTGATTTAACATAGATTATAAACCAGAGACTGGGAGTTCTCTCATTGTGTCTATAGTCACACATAGGTCACATGAAATGCACTTACACCAATTAAAAAAGATCTGTAACATGCTTGTCCTCTACATGCTGCTTGTCTAACATGTTTGCCTGCAGACACTGAACTGTTCCTACCATCTCTCTGGAGTTTTCTTTCTGTGCATGGTGGGCTGACACAACCTCAGAGGCGCTGCCACCATCACTGCTGGGCTCAGCCCTGGCCAGGGGTGGATCTGTCCTGGAGGTTTCTGGCATTGGCTCTGTAGAACATGGGGGAAGCTACTCTCAGAAGCTCATGGAAGGCACCACGGTGGCTCCCACTTCCCCCAAAAAGATACTGCCAAGCAAACTCCATACACTGTCTTAGATTGCCACTAGCTCCAAGTTCATGGGAGCTCCAAAACAAGAGCATACAAATGAACTGTTTCATCATTAGCTATCAGATTGGAAGTTTTTAGTAAGAACCACTTTTTAATCCCCCTTTTAATCCCCCTTTTGCTTGCATTTTATATAGCCCTAAATTGTATCTTGTCCAACACACTAGGATTTACCATGTGAAAGTGGCATTTTAAAAATTTGGTTTCTTTCTTTCCAGGGACAAACACTCTGGCATGGTGCTGATCAGACATTTCCTGCCATACTCCTTCATATTTTATTGATCAATCCTACTCTTCAGCATGAGGTGAGAGGGAAAAAAAAAAAAGGAAGGAATAAATAAGTTCAAGAAAATAATTTGTGTTCCAAGTACTGTAATTTTCACATTTCAGAACAACATGATCCTCTTCTCTGGCATTTTCTTGTATTTGTTCTACTCTTGAGATGGCCCTTCAGGGGATGTTAATTGAATAATACATGGTTATACTGTTCTCCTGCCTCTCAGATACTGACAGCCACCCCTAGGGAGCAACCCCTGCACTCATCTGCTTATATTGAGCAAAAGTTGTTTAGTTATTGAGCTTCCTACATACATTTGGTAAGTGACTGTTAAGTGAAACATGGAATTTAGTTAAGCTGGGGCATTTCTAATTATGCTTCTAGTAGCTCTGACTTCATTTTGATTCTGGCACAAATACAGGTGGTCCTTGGATTACCATGTCTGCCTGGACATCCTCTATTTAAACTGTTTTACCAAGCCCCACTGAAAGAACTTAACGAAAATCCTGTGGCTGAGCTGGTAGACAAAACCAATGCAAGGACTGCAATGGTTCCATATTATTTTCCCTCTAGAACCCTTTCAGAACTTAAATATCTTTTTTCATTTTTGGATAAACTTGTCTAAATAAAGATGTTTTAAAATATATCTTGTTTCTGGCAGGAAAAGCTGCTGCATTTGTCACATAGCTGAGGAATACCTGACAGAGTTGTTTGGTTAGACTGCTGTAGCAGGTAAAGTCTAAATCCATCAAAACTAGACCACATATTTAGTGACAGATAATCACAATTAATTGCAGAAACAATGGAGGTTATGAAAGAGGATATTAGTGCCTACAGTAAAACAGGAAAAATTCCCTTTGACTGAGAAGGCCAGAACCAGAAGCAACATAGAGTACCCTCTCCTGGCACATTGATCCAACTTCTGTTTGTATTTTAGGAAAGATGGATCTGCAAGTTTGTTCTCTTACAGTTGCTTACTTTGTTGAGTCAAGAAGCTTGGCTGATGATGACTGACCTTGCTGAAGTAGATTGTCTTCAGGAATCAACAGAACTGCACATCCTTAATATCTGTGCATGTTTTAAGTCTGTTTTATCAACCTCTATCACAAATATTTGCACATTAGTCCACAGGACGGGAAGTCTTCCTAGTTATTACTGGAAGGAAATGCACCTGGTGTTTTGAATATGGTACTAAGCAATATTCCAAGTGTCTTGGTGCCTCTGCCCTAGCTTCTCTGGAGAACTACATTCTCATCACCTTTGCCAGATTCTATTGATCCAAATTTTCTTCGAGCATGAGCTTAGGAACACTAAGTTGTGATACTGTCCATTTAACACCAGCTGCAGTTGAAGATGTTTTATCCTGTTGGAGAACTCTGAAATCTGCTCCCTGGTACATGCTGTAAGTAGGCAATGTCACCTAGAGGTGACAGTGTTAGGTAGCAGGGGGAGCTCTCTTCATGTTTGTAACTGACCTGGACTCCAGGGATTAGCTCTCTTCTATATCCACTACTTATTGGCCAGGAAGGCCAGTAAGTACAATCTCTCATAAATTCTACTCTTCAGCCTTGTCACAATAACTCAAATACATGAGAGATCAATATAATTTATTAACAGATGTATAAATGTTACAGATTTACACATTATCTGAAATATACTGCTTTCACCGTGACAAACCTTAGCACTTCTTTGTCTGCAAGCAGCACAGGTGTGATGCAACACCACTATTATGTGCACACCTTTACTGTCTTGGGCAAAACAGCAGTAACAATAGTTCTTGTGGAAGTTATACTTTGAACAGCTGATGAACAAATTCATTAGGTTCTTGCTTCTACTTTCTTCTTTTATGGTTGTGATATTTGTCTTCATCCCTGAAACAAAAACATAAACATTGTGTGGGCTGTTAGGCTCAGAGTGAGAGTCTGAGGAGAAAAAAACAACTTGGAAAATGAAAGCTCTCATTAAATGTAGTCATGTCCTCCTCTAAGGAAAGAAAGTAAACTGCTTTTAGACAGTTTATTTTCCATGCTCCTTTAATCAGGCCTTGTCATGCAGTGCCAGAGTGGCAATTAGTTTAGGATGAATGGCATCACGGTGTAATGAAGCCAGCTTTGAGACAAGCCATCATTGCCATCCACGCAGTTATGTAATTCATTTACCCAAACAGAGGGGCAAGGCAGCATTTCTTCTGCACAACAGTCCTCATGTCTGCTCAAACACAGGTCCCACACACCTGTGGTGCTGCAGATGTAATCATGTCCTTGTTGATGGTATTTGAAGGTGCAGCCTATATTTGTTTTCTTTTGCTAAATTTTATGTCCAGAAGTACTGAAGAGCAACAGCATTGTTTTGAAGAATCTAATATGGAAAGGCTAGTATATGCATATTAGTGAAACAAATAATACTATTTATTAAGGTCTAGAGCCAACTAGAGCAGAAATCAGCACTAGACATGGCACTTAGTTGTGGATGAGAAACATACTGTCCATTTAACCATGCTGATCAAGAAGTAAAATCAATAGCCTGTTACAACAGTGTTGCAGTCCTGCAGCATGCTGCAGAAAGTGCCACCTTTCAGATGTGACAGTAAATTCTGAAGTCTGGATCAGAGTTTATGATTTCATTCACAGCATGGTTTGTTTAGTATTAGTAGCCTCATGCCACTGGCTTGTCATACTGCCCATGAGGTTAGCCTAGCTTTTTAACTGGACTAGATATTCTCAACGTCTGCACTAAATTCTCATAGAAAATGGCTCCAGCTGCCTGATTTGGAAGCAGGAGTCAGCTGTCACTGTTTCTGCTTACCTCTCTCTTTTTCTCCGAGAGTCTCTGTCTTTGCCTCTCTCACGACTCCTTCTTCGTTTACTTGGACTCCTGCTGCAGTCTCTCCTGTGTCTCGTGCACTCCGTATCCTTACTGCTTCCCCCAGACTGCCGTGAGTCCACTGAAGCTGACCGCCTGTCTTCCCTTCTGAAAATAAACTTAAGTGATTTTAATCAATAAAAATAGTTTCACAGTCACTGTTTCCAGTACCAGTTTTGCAATATAATGACTTACTAATGATGTAAGATAGAGGATATATCTTTTATTTAGCCTCTCTATCTCTCTAAGAAATAGAGTATCTCCCTAAGAGGCCCAAAGTCCATGTGCATATCTCAACACACTATTTAATCCAATTATTTCCTATAAACACTGCTCCTCAGTCTTAACACCTCTGCTTGTGAAACAGGAGGCAGTAGAAGGAGTTCACTCTGTTTTGCTTTAATTCTTTAACTCTTCAACCACTTGCCTTAAGCTGCAACCTATAGCTGGAGAACCTACATCTTGATCTGACAGAATCATAGAATTGTTACGGTTGGAAGGGACCTCTGGAGATTTCCTACTCCACTCCCCTTGCCAAGGCAGGGTCACCTAAAGCAGATTACACAGGAATATGTCCAGGTGGGTTTTGAATGTCCCTAGACAGGGAGACTCCAGGACTTCCCTGGGCCAGTGGTTCCAGTGCTCTGCCATTGATTTACCTGAATTTTAATGCTGGGAACAGAGCGTTACTTTCTAGTGTGTTTCAAAAACATTTTTCTCTCAAAGACTTGCTGCTGAAGAGGCCCAAATAGGCCATCACTAGGTTATGATTCCATGTTTACTTCAGTGACAAATGTTGGGAAGGCTGGGGGGTGTTGCTTGACACAGCAGAAATATGTATAACTAAAACACACTCCCAATTAGCACAGCAGCATTTGCAGGGATAAGAACTGTAAAGCCTCCCCATATTTATTACGTTATGGAAACCATTACTCTGAGGTGTAATATATCTAATACATGCCACGTGGTAGGGAAGGGTAAGAAATTGTGTACTTGTATTTCCAAGTGTCCTTCTGTACTCAGCTACAACATACATACACATTTGGGCACAGAGGGAGTACTATTCATGCCCCAGCTCCTCCAGAAACTACCTGTTCAGCTGAATTACTTGCAACTAACCTGCTTATCTCTGGAAGAAAGATATTTATTTCATTTTTCTTGATCCTTCATGCAGTCAGAGCTTCTCAAGCAAGACTTAATAGAATTAGTATAAAATAAACTGTGCATATGACTCAGATGAAGTTGGCATGTGCTATTAGAAGAAGGTGGTAAGATAAAATTACAATCTGCTCCATGTCTGAAGAAGTTGTCAGCTGTGACATACCTTCCTGAAGACTTTGACTTCCCCCCTTCACATATCTCTGCATTATCCAACCTGTTCTCCTCCTGCCACTGATTGCTGAGTTCTTCCATATGCACACCAATTACATCCCGAATCACCTGGAGATTAATATATGTTAAAAACAAACATGTCATGGTAGTGCCTGAACTAGCACTAGACAACTGTAAACATCTCAAAAAAACCCAAACCCCACAAAAATCTCCTCCAAACCCTGCACATCAGATGTTTGAATGGAAAGTCTTATTGCAGACAAATGTTTCAGCATAAATTTAAATAGCACCATTTTATGATTGTGAGCTATATCTTGCTGGCATTTTCACATTCAAAACTCAGCAGTTAGAAATGCTCATTATTTGCAACTTGCTGCAACAAACCAAAAACATTCCTCTATAGTTTGCAACAACAATAAAGCAGGATACAAGGAGCAGAGAAAGACACATATTATTTGACTTTGAAAGAGTATATAATTGTTTATATAATATACAAGCACAATATGCACTTCTGTGCAAAAAAGCCTTTTATTTCCAATCTCACCTCAGTGTAGGACTTCTTTGTTATATGAACATTCTTAGCTCTGTACGACTGCCGCCGCCTTTTGTAATCTCTCATTTCAGCCAGAATTTCAAGGTGGGACTTTGGACCTTTCTGACTATCATCTAACAAAAGATTGGGAGTAAAACAGTCATTAGCAGGACGTTAGCACCTGCAGGTAATGCAGGTCTCCTACATTCAGGAACTTAAAATAATTGTGTTCTTTCTCAAGTTCCTCCTGTATTTAGTAATTATGGTGAATTTATCTCAAGCTTCTTGCTGGCTGTTTACACACAAGTAAATAGCAACCAAGCAAAGGCTGTTATGTGATCTCAAAGTCTCCAAACTGTGATCCAAACCAATACATGGGCTTGTGATTTAGTCAAATGCCTTTTAAATACAGGTCATGTTTTCAAAGCCAGTAGTACAGTAAGACACAGGATGAGACAGCCAGATTCTGTCTCATTTAAAAAAAAAATAAAAAAATATACCTGTGTAGATGACAAGCACTGTTGCACCTCCTAGGCACAGCAGGGCCTGCAAGGTGACACAGATTCTTTTGCTGCACTTGGTACAGTTACAAACTGGCATGACTCAACAGGGATGAGAGGTCCCAGACCAGCACCAATGTGTGGTTGCTCAAGAGCTCCACCTGGATGACTGCCAACCTCTCCTGTTCAGCTTTTACCCGATCTTTAATCTCATCATGTCTTACAGAAAAAAACTGTTTCAAGCTGCACAGAACACTGGCAACATTAAGCAACCTGGAATCAGCTGCAGCAAAGACAGAAGATCCATCCACTGAGATACACAAAATATGTGTGCAAAGAGTAGAGCACTGAGGCTTTCCCAGAAGGAAAACATCATAAAGGACACCAAACTAGCATTTTGTGATGTCAGATCTTGACTGTGGTTTTAAGTATGTTCTCCACAAAAAAAAGAAAGAAAAAATAGCACAACCAATTCTGTTTGGCTTTCAGCAAAACTTATGTAACTGGACAAACTGAAAGTTCTGAGCCATAAATTCAATAAGAGCATTCTTCAAACCTTGGGTGATTTTCGCTGCTAAATCCACGAAGAGGTCACTGTCATTTTCCGTTATCTGGGATCTAGACCTCTGTTTCTTTGTTTCCTCAACAACGTAATCATAAAGAGCAAGGCGGTCAGCTTGGGTCAGGTCACAGGTGAAACGCTTGTGGTTTTGAGGAACTTCTATGGGCAGTAATGAGTAGGATCCTGGAGGTTGGACAGAGAGCTGTAACTTGTAAAGTAGCATAATTATGCAGGAAAATACCAAGAAGCTCAAGAAACAAACAATGCAGCAAACTTCCAGGCTGTTTTCATCCTTCCCTATGTATCTTTAAGTTTCAACCTTCTCAATTTGAAAAGATAAAACCTGTCCAAAGATCCAAGCCCCATGCAGGCTGTATAACCCCTCCTGATTGCTTACACAGATAGTTTTCATATGCCATGAAGGAATCGTACTAGATTAGATCGAAATGACACTCTAATTTCCCATGAGTTTCAGCTCTTGGCTTACAAACTAAATCAAGAGATGCTGCAGCTCTAACTTGTGGGTTTATCTTACTCCTAAAATGTTCTATAAAGTACCAGCTGCAAAATACCTGTTCCGCCAACAAGAATGAAAGCTTCTAGGAGACTAGATAACCAAGCACTGTGTAAATCAGTTTCACTCACACTGTCACCTTCTCTACAGAGCTTTTGTAACAGACTGACACAGGAATTTATAGCTAAAAGGACTACAAAGGCGCTTTCAGATCAGTTCAGATAACTGACTTAAAGTTATGGAAACAAATGCACTGCCTGCACACTCCTCTTTCCCATTCCCCAGTTAAAACACATATGCCACCAAACAAATCAATCCATTCTCAATCCATTGCAACAGCAGTTAAGTGACTTCCCCAAAGATACAGGATGCAATATTCTAGAACATTGCCAGCAAAAAAACATTTTAGTAAAAAACTCGATTTTCCAGCAACCATTGTCTGAACTCCATAATCCTGTTTCCCCCAATACAATCCCACACATCTCCAGGCAGACAGAAGAGCCAACACATAAGAGTGTATGCAACACCCTTCACAACAGCAAACCTAGAGCTTCTTCAGATTATTCTGCTCTTAATGGAAGCTGGGCAATCTTTTACATCCTACTATCACTAAAGACACCAAAGAAGAGAAAGAGAAACCACAATAACTCTACAAACAAACCTAAAATACAAGATTTCATCATTACTGTTCTTGGAACCTAAACCAGAACAGTTCTAACATGAAAAAATTGATTTAAACAGAAAAACTAACAGTCTCTTTTTAAAATGTACTGTTCTTACAGCATCACAGAAGTCCATAAAAATGCACTGATAATTACATGGTTGTGATTCAACAAGAATTACACCAATTGTGATTAAGACCAGTTTTTCTTTTCAACAATGTAGCTATGCTAATATTCTAAACATGGTTAGAATTGAAAAAAAGAAAGAAAAGAGAATCACTTCCTTTGAGACAGCGAGTCAAAAGCAAATTTACAATGAAAAAATTATTTTTCATTTGTTTCTGTTGCCAAAGACTTTAAACTGAACAAGCAAGTCAGTAAATCTCCCAACAGGCCAAGCTGCTACAATGAAAACCACCAATCCAGTGTTAGTGTTATCCTTGGAGAAAGGCAAGCTTGCAGGGAAATCTGGGCAGTGAACACTGGCATCTAGTGGCTCACTGGTGCACCTTTGCAATGAACCACTCCACAAAGGGTTTATCTGCTACTTCTCTCCTTGGATGTGCTTGTGCCAAATTAATGAGCTCCCACCCACTTCCCTTCAGAGGAGATGCACCTGACTGCTCAAAACACAGTGCTCATCCCAGGAAATCTCCTTCCCAAGCAACTGTCAACTAAGCCTCTATTTGCTATGCCAGAGAAACAAAGAGAACATGAAAAACTGTCCAAGAAAGTGCTGCTGTATTTCACTGTCAGAAAAGTTTTCCTTCTGCCCATACATGTTTAACAAACCAAAGTCTACAGAGAGCAAATGTTCTTTCAGATGTTGCAGTAATTTCTCAACCATACACTAAAGCTCTGCAGATTCCAAAGGGAATTTCTCTACTTTGTATGAGTCTGAACCCTCAAAGACTCCATCCTAGCCTGGTCCCCTGGCTGGTCACAAAACCCAACGAAAAATGAAGTGTAAAGGAATTATTGAGCTTGGAGCAGTGACACAGGACAAAATCACATTTGCAAATGTGCCAGCATAGTTCTTATACAACTTCTTAGTTCAGTCTTGAAACAGTCCACCATAGTAACACATATGCTGTTTGTTTTTTTCAGTCCTGAAGAGAATAGAGGTATGAGCACAACAGACTCTAAGTCTCTCATCTAGTTGCCCCAAGTAAAGAAAGTAATCATGCTCCAAGATATGCAGGGGAAGGAATATTAAAAATAAATGAAGTTAAATTCCTCACAGCAGTTCTCAGTGCAATGAAGGAAGCAGCAAGGAGGGAGGTAAGAGCAGTTCTCCACAGGAGGCTGGTGTAGTCACATCAGTATTTGGTTGTTCCTTACCTTCACTGTAGCCCACACCTTCCTTTGCACTTTGGGCTCTAGCCTGCTTAACAATGTGAAACTGTAGATCCTTATCTGCAGGCAGAGAAGAAAATAAAATCATACAACTTTTACATCCATTGATTGGGTTAGTCTTTATTCCCCAACCTCTATTATGAGACTTACGGTATGGTACAGAACATAGCTGCATTCATGTAGAAGGGGACATTAGAACTAAAAATGCAATTTTCATCTATTACATATTTAAAATGGGGATAAAATTAAGGAAAAAAAATGTATTTCTGTGTTACAAGGATATGGAAAAAGAAGTGTACGTATATTGCTCTCTGTACCACTGCTTTATCTCCAAATTCTCTGGACAGCTTCCCCACCTTCTAAGCATGCATTTTAATACAGTTTTGCATTTGATGCAAGAGTGGGGACTGAGAAAAACAGATCCTCCTTGGATTAGGACGAAAATACAAAAGCGACCTACGGAGTAAAATTACACAGTGATAGAGCATAAAAACGGTAAATTAAGGTAAATTGCAAATTACAATCTGAGAAAAACTAACCTACTGATTGAAACACTCAAGATTTTCAGGAGATCTTGGGGAGTTTACAGCTGCCAAGGCAGTGGGGTTGTGCTACCCGGACTCCTTAGTCCCACATCTCTGTTCCCCAGGGGATCTCCCTGCAGCCCCTCATCCTCTGCAGCTCCCCGGGGGTCTGTCCTCAGCCCCAGCCGCGGGTGCCGCCCCGTCAGGGCGAGCCCCCGCCGCCGCTCACCCATGGCCACGCTGGGAACCTTCAGGTTTTCGTAGAAGAAGCTGCATTCGTACATCTCGGCCTGCGGAACCAAAGGGTTCGGTCAAGGCCCGGGGCCGCCGAGCGGCGGCAGCGCCGTGCCCCGCTTCCCGAGCTGCGCTCCCACCTCCTCCTCGGCGGAGTATCCCATCTTGCGGAGCCGGCAGGACGCCGCGTGCCTCTCCAGCGACGCGCGGGGGACGCGGTGATGGACGTCGTAGGGGCACAGCACCCACTCCACCTGCGAGGGGACACGGGTCAGCCCCGCCTCAGCGGCCCCGCCGCCCTGCCCCGCGCAGCCCCCGCCGCCTCACCGGGTCCCCGCCGAGCCACACGGCGCTGCCAGCCGCCCCCGCCGCGCCGGGCGCCGCCATGGCCGAGCCGGAAGGCGCCGTCAGCGCGCAGGGGCGGGGCCGCCGCCACGTTGGCTGAGGGCGCTCCCGCCTCGGAGGGGGAGTGTGCGGAGGGGCCCGAGTCAAGCCTTGCCTTTCATTTTTTTAAAAATCAGTACCCGGTAGCTGGGCAGTTACGATTAATCAGTTGCGTTGTGAGCATCGGATGCTTGGTTAGAATGTTAGGGAGTAGGGAAGACAATCCCAAATTGGATGGGCTGTCCGGACGAGAGCCCCCAGGAGTGAAGTCAGAGGGGAGGAGCAGTAGCTGGAGGATAGTAATCCCGGCAGAGGGCGATCGCGACCACAGAGTCATTGGCACCTACTCAGAAGGGAATGCAGGCTCAGATGGAGGGAAGGACTGACTAACATGAGGAGAGGCACAGCCAGCAAATGGAGGTTGAGCAGTAACTGACACAAAAGTCGCGTAATTTGCAACCAGTGGATGCCGATGCCCTTGCTTTTTGAAATATGTAAATAGCGTGGAGTTTCGGCTCGCCCCCAGCTGACTGCCTGTCGCGAACGGGAGCAAACCCCGGGAATGCCGCCGTGCCTGAGGGGCGCGGGCGGGAGGCGCAGGGACAGCCGGGCTGGGCCGGGCCCTGCCCTGCCCCGAGGGGCTGCGGGCTCTGCCTGCCCTGCACACCGCCCTGGGTGCTCGGTAAGCCGAGGGGTGCGCTCCTCAGCGCCCAGGAGCCGCCAAAGCGCTGCCCCTGGTCGTGGTGGGGCAGGAGGAGCATCAGCACCCCCGTCGCCATCGAGGCCCTAAGGCCCTCTTGCAGCACGAGGAATGCGGTGCGAGATGGCAGCAAGCCCCTCCAGCAGGCTCCTGCCGCAGGAACATGAGAGGATCCCTAAGGAGCAGGATATGCAGTGCAGAACCAGGATGGGTTTGTCCCCTGGTAGAGCACAGGGATGTTGTCCCTCAGCAAGGGAGCTGCCTGGCTGCAGGGATACCCCAGGGGTCCTGCCCAGTTCTTGTCCTTAATTCTGAGAGCATTTCCCTGAGGGACTGAGGGAGCAATACGGCTCAATCAGACTGTAAGGCAGGATGAGGAAAGAAGGACTATCTTAAGGGATAGATTTCACATGATTGACATTAGTGTTTGTCTATTTCTGTCGTCTCTGAAAAGCACACGACTGTATGGAAGAGTGGGTCTATCAAGGCAGGGTGGGGGAGAGGCAGCATGACAGATGCAGCTGCCAGAATGACTTTCGTACATCTGGGTTTTTTTAGCAGATTACAGCCCTTTCCTGCACAGTGAATTTGAGACCCAGCTGGGATTTTAGCCGTTTGAGAGATTTGATTTCTCTAGCTATGTTTGCCTGGGGATCTTTGACATCACATGATACAGAATATTTATTTTGAAGACTTCCCAGCTGCCCTTGCATTTTCATCTATGCTGTACTGAAGTACACTCACTAGCATTAGCACATTTTATCAAAAGAATACTAAGCTCTGCAGAACAGATGTTTTGACCATCTCCACTGGAAAAAAACATTTTTTCAAAGTTATGAAAGTCAAGTTCAACAAAGTGTCTGAGCAGATTTTTTTTAAGACTAAAGATTAAACAAAAATTTGATTTTGTTTACTTAAAAATTAAATTGATAAGAATTAGAGTAGATGTTCTGCTAAACAACATTTTGAGTGATTCAAAATGACCTCACAGGTTCCTTTTCCTCTAACAACTCCAGTTCCTGTTGTCATGGAACAATCATCTGACTACAGACTTTCCAGGAGCAAATTGACTGGATGGGAGACAAAGATCATCATACAAAAGTTCATAGCACCACTTTTCCTTCCAGGTAAAATCACACTTAGGTTGACTTCCCATGAAGCAAAAAGTGGGATTGTCACAGTTTCCCAGCTAAAACTCTTCCCCAGCTGTTGACTCTAGTCTGTGGCACACCCTTTTCTCCTGCACCCAGCACCATGCTGCTGCTGCCCAAAAGCATTGTGACTTTGTCATCAAACGTTGTGGTTAATAATGTAAATTTAACGCACTTGGTCTCATGGTCCCTTCCAAGAAAGAGAGAGGAAATCCACAGCTGCATTTCCCCAGGCAGGAATGCTGCCTGGCTGCAGCATCCTGCATCAGGAGTAAGGTCTGGTACTTTTGCAGAGCTGCAAATTCGTGCCAAGTAGTGTGGTGCTTGTAGATGCTCTTTCTGGACAATGTTGATCTATGGAGAAAGTCTCTGTGGGAATCAGTCCCAAATATCCTCACAGTGCAGCAGAACAGTCCTAAACTGTGGAACAAGCAGAAGGTACAGCAGGGAATTGGTGTAGACATTAAGCCAACATAAAGACCATACAGTGCTTCTGGAGAACTCCTTTAAATGTACCGCCTTGCGTCTTCCTCCAGATGGAATTTATATTGCTAGATGTTAACACTAGAATACTCCAGATGTTGGCACATCAGGAACCACCTAGTTTAGGATCATACCATGGGGCACAAAGCTTAACCTATGTTGAATGATCCCAGGCTAACAAAGCCACTTGACACCTCCAAGAGTGCCAGTTGAAACCACACTGAAATCACACTACTATTAAGGTCCAAACCTTCCTAATGGGTGTGCAAGAGGAGTGGGAAGCTCATCCTGAGCAGCAAACTCCTTCTCCACATAGCTGACACAGGGAGGAGCATCCCATGGCTTGTGTTAGTTTTTTTCTCCACTACTAACCAAACCTTGCAGATTTTCTGCAGCCAGATATTTATTTATAAGTATACAGAGTTTTTCTCTTACATGAAATAAAGACGTTTTTCTTATTTAGCATTCCTTCTGTTCCTTAAATTTAAAGCACTACTTACAGTTTTATTGTGTTCACAGTTCCCCCTGGAAACAAGGGAAAAAATGTGAAAGCTCAATTTATTAATTTTTTTAAACCATGCTTTGGGTAAAAAGAAATAAAATAAGCTTTATAACAGTTTTCTCAATCCTTACCACATTCAGCATGCACATTTCTGGGTAGATGAAGGGCCATGGAGCAAGGCAAAACAAGCTGTAGAACAAAGAGTAACCTCTTGGGACCCAAAAGCCAAGACGGAAGCAGCCTGGCTTTTGGCCCCAGACAGCCCATGCAGGCCTGGGAGATAGAAAAGACAGATTTTGAACCCAATTGTGAGAGATTTTTGCTGGTTCCACCCCAACATATTTGGTGAAGATCTGTGCATCTTTGTGGAGGGTATGGAGTAAGCAGCCAGCACCTGGCAGACACAGTCTGTCCTGCAGCAGGGAATGACTCTCCCAGGACGAGTGCCATGCAGATCCCTAGGGCAGTTAAACTGGAGCTGCGTCATTTACACTCACCCCTTGGACTGCAGGAGCAGGGGATGTTGAACAGGGAGGTGGGGGGGTCCCACCCTGGTGCTAAGACTGACTGTACTCATCTCAGAGCAGCTCTGGAAGTTGCCACCTCTTCTCCCTTGCCCCTGGAGCCCGCACATCAACCTCATTTTCACCAGGGAAGGAGCTGTGATATCCAGGCTGATAGTATCAGTGTCACTCCGCAAAAATAAGAGAGATTTGGTGAAGATGAAGCACACAGATGATTGAACTTCATTCTTTTTGGTTGCTGTTGTTTTTACTCTCTTCTAGCTCAGGACTTCAGTGAAGATGCCACATTCCAAATCTGTAGCTTTGATTCAGCTGAACCAGCTTTGTTATCTACAGGGACATGAGGTGGGCTTCTTTAGCACATAAGAATCAATTTATAGAAGTATCCTTTATGCCACAGGCATATTTTCCAAATTTCCCTTTTCCAGCCCATTGACAAGAGTTTAATTTTCATCTTTTGCTGTCCAAGTTCTAATTTTGTTACCCTTCAGCTCATCCCAAAGTGCCAGTATGGAGCAGTACAGGTGCTGATGACAACCAGAGAACTCAAGAATGCTCTGCTGCGGGAGTGCAGCTGATTTATTCCTTCATCTGTGTACCACTCAGAGCCTGCTGCAACTCCTTAGCTTATGTTTATTCCTTTGTAACTTAGTCCAGTTCACAATTACAGCCTGTGGTGTATTTTATGAACTGCAGTGCACTGGACAATTCCAAATTGATTTACAGGCAGAAGCTCTGGCATCTATTAATGCTTTATTGATTCTTCTCTCTGTATGTCTCTGTGATCTCTCATGGATTCATCAGATTTAGATCAGTTTAATCAGGCTGGTATCATTCTCATCTTTAAAGATAAAGCATGGTGTTCTCACTTGATGGAGCTGGGAATTCACTGTTAAACAACCAGAAGTAAATCCAATGCCCTCTTGCACACTCAAGTTTTAACATGTGTGTTTTGAAGACTTCATGGGTTTTTCTCTGTAAGCCTTCACAATTTCTGCACTGTAACCCTTGATTCTGCCTGCTCCCTTTTCTGCCCTTCCTTTGCTGTGAGCTTTCCAACAAGCCAGTACCTGCCACCTGCTTGGAGCCAAGGTTCCTCCCTTGCCTTTTCCTCCTTGGTTGTTGATCGTCTGGTGGGCATCATTTTTTGTTTAATTACTTCATTAACACCCGTTGTGATTAAACATAATCCCTGTGAAGAAGGAAATTATCTTCCATACCTTTTGTCACGAATACTGCTGAGAAGGAAATTGGCTAAACTAAAATGTGGCCATAACTGGGGAAAGTGGCAATTTCTGGCAGGTGGCTTGGCCCCTGCTTTTGCTTAGCTGTGCCAGTGCCCTGCTTGCCACAGATATGGAGACCCTTCCAGCACAGGGCTTCTTGTGTTCTTTGCCAGGAAGCACAGAAGAACCTGTGGTTTTCTTTAAAAAACATGCTATTGATTTCTAATTGATGTCTGCTTGAAATACCACAAAAGGGAGATGAAACAGCACAGACCTTGCCATGCTCTCAGCATAGTTGGAAAGCTTTGGAGCAACATTGAAGTCCTGTGCCAACTGCATGTTTCAGCTGCTGCTAAAGTTCCCCTTGCATTCATCACGTGGGCATGTCTTAAATGTACCTCATTTTGCACTGGTCCAGGGAACTT
The DNA here is from genome assembly GCA_018697195.1 of Certhia americana. Taxonomy (NCBI): domain Eukaryota; kingdom Metazoa; phylum Chordata; class Aves; order Passeriformes; family Certhiidae; genus Certhia; species Certhia americana. Next base: position 81,226,177 of record CM031858.1, on the reverse strand, counting down.
CATCTCCTCTGTAGGGGCCCCAGTGTATCCCTTAAGGGAGATCCTTGGCAATGAGGCTGATGGTCAATGTTTGGACGCATGGATCAAGCCACCTACTTTTGGTGCATCTGCAGACTTGTGCAGCCTTAGAGGTCATTTCAAAAATGTGGCCTTCATGTTCAGCACTGTTAGTGCAGTGAATAATGTTAGCTTATCACTGTCCCTGTATGCTGCCATTTCTTCTCATAAGCATACGTGAAACAAACAATATTACTTTTACCTGAAGCAACATTTCAAAGTCCACAGAAGGGAGGAACTTATGCAGAACAATTTCCTTGGAAACAAGTCAGCAGAATCAAGGACAGGCCAAGTGTTATAACAAGCTTAATATTCAGGGTGTGGATCTGCAAGCACTGCCTACAAGCATCCTTTCTCTTCCAGGAGGATTAGCACAGGGCATTAAAGAGAATCTTTGAAGAGATTGGCATATGCTCAAATGGTCACACACTGCAGCTTCCCAAGCTCATGGGGGCAGGGAGGAGAAAGCAAGTGCTGGGGAGAAACAGATCCTGCTCAATAACTGCCTATGGGGAGAACACACGGTGGCTTTAGTTCTCACAGGGACTCATAATTCATATTTGCTGAGCTCATCAGTGATAAGATTTCATCAGCATAAGTCCTTGTACCCCAGTGTCATCACATTTGGAAGCTCAATCTCTCTCGTCTGAGACAAAAAGAAGTGCTGCTTGCTTGTGATCAGAAATGGTCCTCAAACACGTGTGAATGCCTCAATTACAATGTCAAATTCTACCCCTTGGCCACTTTCTCTCAACTCTGCACACACACAAGTCATTACAGTTTTACAGTTAAAGTATTGCACTCACTACTGGCGCTGTGGTTTTCACATCCTTTCACATCCTGTTCCCTGATGCAGGCTTCTTTCCATCCTGTTTCTTCTTTGCAGACTTTCCCCCATTTCCTCCCCAGTCAGACCTGTGGTTTTGCAGGCATCCCAACCCATTATGTCAGAAGCTGCACAAGCCCAGGTCTTTCTGACTGTTCACTGATACCCAAAACCTTCACTGAAAACCGTTTTGCTCAGTGTGTCTGTGGATCTGACCCCCTCCTGAGAGATCCAAAGCCTGTCCCCAGCACACACTTTGTCTGTCACAAGGCTCAGCTTTGCAAGGCAAACAGCAGCCTGGCTGCTGTGCAAAGGAAAAGAACCCACCCTCACCCACTTCTCCAGGTGCATCTTCCATCCGAGTGCACACAGCAGCCTGGCATATACTTCCCTGCAAGTGTGAATGAAGAATTAGGTTATTTTCTTTGAGCACTTGTTTATTCCACTTTCCAGACTTTCAGGCAAAACTTTGTATGTGTTGTTTTCCATGCCTGTCAAACTACTGTGCAGTGAAGTGTCTCGCCTCAGATCTATCTCTCGCCCACCAGAGCAGAAGCACTATAGAAACACTAATAGGACATATCTTGCACAGGTGGCAAACAGCTCCACTCCCATCAGCAAAAAGCTGTTAGCAAAGCCAAAGCATGTCCATAATCAATCCAGAGTCCACCTAATACACACAAAGAGTCATAAACTGTGTAAAAAGAGCTGGTTTAAAACTACATGGTTTAAGCTGCAAACTCCAATGTAGATGAGAGCCCACAGGCAGTGCTGATGCCTCTCACACCTGCAGCACATGTGGAGAACACTGCCTTGGTGGATGGGCAGCAGATCATACCTGTACATATTGCACAGGGCAACACAGGGCAATGCCTGGCAGAATGAACTGAGTTAAGATGACATACACATGGCTGTGAATTACAAAACTTTCTGTAACCATGCTGGGCACCAGGATTACTCTGGTCTATTCCTGGCTCCGGCAGCAGAGTCTTAATGGGTACAGCCATGATTAGAAACAGGATAAGCAGGAGCCTACAGCTGAAAGGGCTCCCTCTGAAGATCTTAAAGGTTACCTCTTGGGAGGGCAACCATGGGGGATTTGAAGCTGTTCTGTAAGCCATACCTCCCACCCTAAACGTGTCCTGCTAAACAGAGAGGGAGAGGAAGGATACATTGCAGGAATGGAGATGCAGCCAGGAAAGTCAGAATATCTCAGCTCAGTCTTGCCTTTCCCTGTTGGTGGCCACACAGGGTACCAAATGAGAATTTGGGTAGAAACACTATTTAGAAACAGATATTAGTGCAAGGCATAGTAGCATCATCTTTGCTCTGAAAGTTCATCACTCAGTATTAGAAAATAAAACCAACCCTGCTACTATGTACCACTGAAAAAACCCCAACATCCTCCAGACCAGGCATTATTTTTTGGTTGCAGACATGTACCCCAGAGCTGAAGATTCAGGATCCCATTCCCTGATACCTGGGTTTCCCCCTGGCTTGTCATGGGGGTTCTGAGGTGCAATCGCCCAGGCAGGAGCTGCAGGGTGGGACTCAGAGAGCTCCCTGACTACCTCCTGCCTCCTCAGTCTGGGATCTGCAGTGGCAAGAGGGCAGCAAGTTGTAAACACAAAGTTACTACAAAAGCCATTAGCTGTGACTGCTCTTGCCCACAGAAAGCAAGCCTGATTTGCTGCCTTGGTGCATTTGTTTTACCACATGAACCAGCGGTGCAGCAGCACCCTCCAGGTGGCACCTGGGGTTTGTCACTGCTCACGGCCTGGTCACGCTGATAAATGAGAAGGCCATCAGCAGTTTATCCCAGTAAATGATACTTGACATAAAAGAGCCAAATGCCAATCGATCCTTTCTTATAAATCCACTCTGCAACAGGGCAGCTGCAAAGCTGAAAGGTGTCAGGTACCAACGCTGCTCCTGGCAAGGGCAGAGCCACCGCAGGCAGGAGACGGTGGTACTCGCCAAGCACCCCGGAGCCTTTCCCAGGGAAGCAGTTTTATTAAGCACAGAGAGAAGGGCAGCTGGAGGTTTTGGGATAGGAGCAGCTTTGGAAGCTGTTCCCTGCCTCATCCCGACACCAGGTGGAGCTATGGAAAGCAGCGAAGTCCCGCACACCGGCCGGCCCCGGGAACACGGAGGGGCTCCCTGTCCCCAGACTAGCACAGTCCATCCAAAGCTGTGCTTTGCTACCCTGGCTCTTCCTTGTAGCATCCACGCCTGCTGCAGGTAGCGATTCGAGATCTTCCGTGTCTCTGCCGGGGATGGCACAGCAGCACGGACGCAGTGATATTTCAGTAATGGAACGGCTGCACGAAGCCTCTCCTTAGCTCCTAGGGCAGGCAAGTGTCTTTACATCACATGGGGAAGACCTCACACTCCTCCCATTATAAACCTGGAACATATCCTTCACGCTGCCTTTTCCCTCTTTTATTTGGGGTTTTCTTCACCAACACCACGAGGAGTCCTGTGAAAATTCCCTCCCCAGTCAGCAGCTCATTTCTCTCTCATTCTCCACTGTCCCAGGGGCTCGCATTGGCTCCAAGAGCAGGCAAGGACTGCAGGCCAGGGCTGTAGGCTGATAGCTGTGATCTATCTGCAAGCGTGTGCAGGGGAGTCAGAGCAACTCTCCTGAGCCCCCTGCCAACCCAAGCCATGCACTGCTCCACTCCCAGCCAAAGTGCAAAGGCTTCCAGGCTGACATTTTACCTGCATTTTTCCTCCCTGGGGCTATGAAATAAATATGCAAGAAAATTTCAACTGAAGAAGCTTGTGCCAAGCTCAAACTGAAGGCACCACAAGACAGGCAGAACTATTGCACTCAGACAAAGGCTACAGCAGTAACATGCCACAAGCAGTTCTGCAAACCCCTGTTTGCAGAACCATAGCACCATACCTCTGCAGCCAGTGAGAGGACTTTGTGCTTTGAAAGGTAACATCTCAAATTTAGATTCCTCCTATGCTTCTCAATAGTGTGGCCTATTTCAACACTGTCGTAAAAGCCCAGATGACATTAGAACTTGTCAGCTATTCCTTGACGTCTGCCCACCTCAATCTGAAATGAGAATTGTTTAAAACCCATGGGATTTCACAGGATTCTGCTCATTATGACAAAATGACACAGGAACTGAGACAGGGTTCCTTCAGCTTGACATTGCTCTTCTGCTTCTGAACTATTGCTTCCAAAATCCTCTCCACAACAGCAATTCCCCATTCCACCATTCTCTAACTCTTGCTCAGAGTCTGAAATCATATATTAAAAAAAACAACCCACAATACAATTTCCAGAAGCAGAAGAGGCCTTCAGGTTTATCTGTCTGGAGATATATTTCAAGAGGCTTCTTGGAATTTTCTAATATCTCTTCATTCCCCTTATACTTCTCCAGCCTCACTCATGACCTATATGAATTGGAAGCCAGAAATTTTTAAATTAAAGAAAAAATCCCCAAGGAAGTAAGATAGATATTTTTATATTACATGCATATATATATATATATATATAATGTATATTTATAAATTGCATATTATTTATGTATAGATTTGAAAGGTCAACAGTGTTTATATATAATATATATGAATGAATATATGCACAGATATACATTAAAGGTCAACAGTATGATTAAAGAAAATGTCAGAATTTTTAGGTTTTTTTTTTTCTATTCCTTTTTTCTATTTTTAGATTTTTTCATTGCCCTCTTCTGCAGGTTTTATAGGCTTACCTGCAGAAATCCTCCAGCTTCGGAGAAAATCCCCACAGAGTCTCTTTCCACCAAGCCTGGTAAATTCAACATTCTTCATCATGGAATGTTTTCCATCTAATTGTGGGAGAAAGAGAGGGATGGGACAGGGGCAACACATACGTAACACAAATGCAGATTATGGTATGATCCTCTCCAAACTAACCTAATGGAAATGAACTAAAGGGCCTGTGTGAAACCAATCAGGGAAAGAAAAAAAAGTGAGTGGATAACAGATGGCCCCACAGATAGGGGAAGCTATGAAATGAGCTCAACTAGACTAAGCCATTAGAGGCTTCCAAACAAACAGGCAAAAATAGCTGCTGCTAAATACCAGAATCATTATCAAATATACAAATACATCTGTAAATGACAATTTTTCTACTAAAAAAAAGGGTGAAAAGTACAACCTCTTTATTCTGCAAATTTACCATGAGTGTATTTATGGAAAACATGCATTTCTGTTTAAGCACCAATAGTGAACTTTTGTAACATATTACTGCAGTGTGTAAACAAGAAATGCTTAGTTTGTTCTTCTTACTAGAAGGCAGGAAAATCTGATTGCGGTTCATCTTACTTGTATTCCTGTGTGCACAATTCATCTAAAAATTAAGGCCCTGATCTAGCAAAGTAGAAATGCACACTCAGCTTCCAGCAGACCTGGCTTTATAATTCAAATCAATGGGAAGAAACACATCAGCAAATGCTGGAGCACATCTGGGTGCAGCCCACCATGTTCTCATGTTCTGATATCCATGGGGGAGCTTTGAGCTGCATGGGCAACCAAGAACAAAAGCAGGACTCAGCTATGACTGATTGTGGTGGAAGATACAACTTTCGGATGAAGTTTGTAGTCACTACTTTTCCCTCCTACTGCCAATGTAGGACAGTCATAGCACCATACCAAATCTTGAATTCACTTCTTGTTGAAATTTTTACCAGTTTCCTAAGGATGTAAGGTTAATGTTACCCTATGTAGGGTATCACTGCTTTTACCTCCTTTCCACAAATATACCAGAGGCAGAATTTGAAGTTGAGAAACTGGAGGAACAGACAGCAAACAAAAGGATGAAATTTTGTCAAGACAAGGAAAAAACACTGCCCTTGGGCAGGAGTAATCAATTTCAGGAGTACAAATCAGGACCAAATAGTTAGGAAGTGTTGGAGAACAGTTTCTGGCGTTTATAGTGGACCATGAACTGAACACAAGTCTGTGGCAGACTGCTGTGCAATACAGGACCATGTAAATTGGAGATGAGTGAACAAGACAGACAAGTATTTCTGCAAGTACTTCTTGCATTCTGTTGAGCATTTTTAAGGCCTCTGCAGGAGATATTTGCCTAAACTGAATACTGTCTTTCAAAACCAGAATGGATCCGGAATAAACTGAAGTCTCAGAGGTGGTGGAAACTCGAGTGCTAGAAACTTATAAGTACAATTTAGCTCAATACTCAACTTTTATCAATAATATTTATTTCTGTACTCAGACAGATGATATCCTGGAGTTCATGATGCCTCATGACTTACCAACAGGGTGACAACATTCCAAGCTATGCATGGAAGTTGTTGCTTTTAGCTGGTAGTCAGAGTGCAGTGTCTTCGTAGCTCTGTTTCAGCTTGAGCACAGTGTTATCCAGGCAACTAATACCACTGTGCTTATGTTAATGGGGTCAGAGAATCCTTTAACTGCAGAAGAAAAAATCTCAAGTGATGTTAAAAAGGAAAGTGGCAAAAAAAAATGTCTTATAGAAATGTGAGAGCAGCATCAGGAAATAAACTTCAGGGTGGAAAAAAAGAAAAGCAATGCTTTGAATCACTTGGGTGGGATTTTTTTTAAATGCAAAGCCTTTTGAGGGTAACAGAACTCTTGTGGTCGACCACTGTTCTCCTTTCTCTATCTCACATGGGATTTGTAGACAATACGGAAGATAGCTGTGCTTCTTCTCTGTGCAGGCATTGATGACAGGGTTCCTTGGTCCTCTGCAAAATACTGCAAGTGAAATGCAAAGAAGTAGCAACATGGATTGTCCAATGAGATTATGCCCTTGGAGAAGGGTCGTGGGAGATCAGGGACATGACTACATGTCATTACTAAAGAATACTACAAGCACTGCTAAAGAAGACTGCCACAAAACCATCAAAATAGTATCTTAACAACATGCCAGCCATTTATGCCAACATGCCAGCCTTAGCTTTACCCTTCTAATCTTCATAGAAGGAAAGAAAATATTACTACAATTAATATTACTTGACAAATGGAAAGGAAATGCAGAGAGACAGCAGGGTGTGCTGACAGCAGTGATGCTGGTGGGCAGCAGAGCTGGGGTCAGAATTCAGTCTGACCTGAGTGGAACTCGCCTGGGGAGCATTGCCTCAGGTGGAAGTGGGTTACACCTCCTTTTGCAGCTCTGAGTAAAACCACCATGAGTAGATGAAGAAAACACATGCTTTTTCAGTTCTTGGTCAGCATTTACAACCAGCATAGACAGTAAATATCCTTATCCCTTTTGCAAATGAGTCAGATTCTTCATAAAATACAGTGTTAAAGTGCTGCCAAAGTCTGCTCCTCCCATGCTGCTCCACAAAGAGTGGTACTCTATCTCACACTGAAAAGAAGATATTTTGGTAGCAAATGAAACTGGGTGAACTGATTTGGGGCAAAGAGAAAAGCAGTCAGAGAAGAGAGCAAAATATTGCACAGTACAAGTAGTACTCAGATGTTGTCTCCTGCATATTTAGCACTACAAATAACTTCCAAATTATGAAAGAGAGGAAAAAGTCAATGTAGGAAAAATATTTTTATCCCCCATTCATATATATGTGCATAGAAAGAATGAGATACAACATGTCACCATGTAGTACAAAGTAAATTGCAGCAGATTTTTCAGAGGAAACAGAAATCAGTATTTCACCTACACTTGTATGAAAAGGCCATGGAGTCTCGGAATTATAAAAAATTATTTTTTTGTTTTTCTATCTGCCGGCCGGCCGGCTGTCTCCTCCCGAGAATGCAAAGTTTTGTTTTCCCCAGCCAGAGATCTTGAAAGAACTGGTCATGAGGCTTTCTTGTGGTTTTCATTATTTATTATTTCTTATCATTTCATTCTGTTCCTGACCTGCAGAGTTCTTCATTGCAGGTCAGTTCAAGGCACAAAACTCCAAATACCAAAGCTAACTACCTAATGCCCGAAGCTCAGTGCTTAATGCTCACTACGAAATGGTCAATACAAAATGCTCCCACCCTCAGGGTGGTGTGGATATTTATATTGCAATCCACGTAATCAGTATTTATAATTCTACTCCAATAACTATTGTCTATGTTAGAAGGTTAAACTCTATTCTAAGCCAACTATAATGTGCCACCTCACTGCAGAACATGGAGGCAAGGAAGAAGAAAGAAACCCAAAAGCCATGTGTTTCCCCCATCTTGCCTTCACCTGTCTGCCATCCTAAAACCCCATAGATCTAAAATTCTCACCCTGTGATAAAACTACACACTATTCTACTACTATCTACTATTACTATCTAATACACACTCTTGAAAACTCTGCTTCATTCCAGAACCTAAAAGCCCTTTTTCCGTGAACAAAGGTTAAAAACACTGTTTGTCAGAGATTCTAAAATCTCTTAAACATGCAAAGAAATATCTCTTATATTTCCTGACTCCGACAATGGAGGAACCAACTGTATAACCATTCATCATGAGCATTTTAACTCTTTATTTTCTTTTGAAGCACATAGTTTAAGCTACTTTGTATGTTGATTTGTGTACTTTTCACTGGTTGTATTGGAAGGTAAACTTGCCCTGGAATTATTATCTCACCTCTAAATAGCACAAAGGATACAAAATTTTTTGCACTTTTAAAGCTGTGATGACCAATGTGATGGTTTTTTCTAAATAACTGCTTTAATGGCTTACCTATTTTAAAATATTTTGCTATTTGACTATATGACTATTTTGCTAAGTTTTGAAGTTCCTTACTTGCCAGCTGAAAATAAAGCAGACTGTGGGCTGAGGCAGGTGGCAGATGGACAGAGAGGAAGAACTGCCATCCCTCAACAGGCTACACCCACACTTGCTGGGGAATTGGTTTCTTTAAAGTACAGTCCTAATTTAGGTTAGATGGCAGAAACTCAGCTTTGAAGACATTATGATACCCAGTGTTAAAATAAAGAGTCAGTAAGATGTGTTGCTGCATCTCACACACCTCTAGAACAGCAAATAACCTTACAGTACATGATAGAATAACAAAAAAACTCTGTAAGAAATAAAGATTTTTCTCTCCTCACATGTCTTTTTCTTATGTTTAAGCTATGTACATTCAGAACCAGTGGAAAATCCCACAAAGAAATTTTTATTTTCACATGATAGCTGCATGAGATACTTAGTATGGTAGATGTATCATTTCTCAAGTCAAGTTTTCTTGGGGAGGAGGAAGGAAGAATGTCCAAGTAATCTCTTTTGAAAGAACAAGAAAAAAAGTAAACAGGGTGGGCTTTTGAGTGATGAAAGATGGGGATTCCCAAGGGGTACTGTAATTGGTGCTATCTACAACAGCAGAAATAAATAGAGTTTATTCTTGCACATCAAACTATTTGACTGGACAGCTGGGAAAGTAAGTTTCTTGTGCCCTGTGTCCCAAAATACACAAGGAAGTGCTCATGGTTTCTGTGGGACTTGACTGCAGAGCTTTCACACAGTCAGGAAAACAAGGGAGTGAACTGAAGGACCATGAGGCTGGGCCATAAACACCACTGCTAAATGGGGACTGCTTTGGTTTTCTCTGCCACTGAAAGTCCTGAAACACACCATCCTCACTGGCTCACTCTGTCCTTTCCAAGGGAGGCTTCATTCAGCTGGTGTCAAGCTGTGGTGACAGTCTAGAAAAGTGCAATTGCAAATTTAAAAACTGATAAATAAGACATCAGTTCACACATGACAAAATTCTACTGCCACTGACCTGTTACCATAAAAGAATGCAGAGTGCTGGGCTTTTCAACAGCATTAGCCACTATGGACAAAAAAAATGCATGACTTCTCTTAGAAATTTATCCTGCAGTAAAGTTGGTACAACTAAGTTATGGTACTTATTTTCTAATGACAATTTTTGGACTATGAGTAAGATCAATATTTTAGGGGTTTCTGTGTGTCCAGTCAGAGGGCAGAAGCTACAGGCACTTTTGGTGAGTTGCTCATTTCTCCATCCGTACTCAGTGTGGCTGCTGGCTGTAAATAACCATTTCCATATTAAGGGAAAGGCACAGCATATCCCAGAAACCTCCTGGGATTTACAGAGACTCATCACAACAGTATTCATTTGGCAATCACAGTGAGTAATGGGAGCTGCCCAACACTTCCTAAAGTGAAAGCTGCCTCAACTTTACAAGAAAATAAGACATATTAGCTAAATATTAAAAAAAAAAAAAAAAAAAAAAAGAAAAAGAGCACTGGGTCCTCCCAGGTAATTTTCAGTTCTGCTCTAGGAAAACCATGGCCTGTGACTGACTGCTCCCATGCAACTGACTACATTGGCAGTGCATACAGATTAAGAAATGCACTCGTATACTGCAAATTACAGGACTAGATTCTTAGACTTTAAATTCTCCAGCACAGAATGCCCTTTTTAGCAGGAGCTACATACAATATATAAGAAAAATTTGAGGCATATTATAAAATAGCCTACTATGCCTACTCATTATTATTATGACCACATTATGGTATTATTAACAATTTACTTTATGCCAATATTTCCCCAGAAAGCATCTAGGTTGTTGGAAGTTCCTAAAAGGCTTTATTTTGCTATCCTAATTTGTGGCACAAATATAGAACACTAAAACCCTGTAAAAAAACAAATCAAAAGAAACACAGAAAACACCCCCAAACACTAGCATTCTTCATCCTCTTACTAAAAGGTACTTTCTTGGAGGAGCTTAATTATTTAACAAGCAGCTTAATTCACCTCATCAACCCACTCTGCTTGGTCTTCTGCGGCTGGCTGCTCCAGGCTGCTGTGTCTGCCCCCAGACTACCAGCTCCACACTGCCTCAGTATCCACAGCATTTGGATCTATGATTTTCCCTACTCAGTGCCAGCCGTCACTGCTGCAAAGCTCCTGCACAGTCCCCAGAACATCTCTCATCCAAAGCACTGCCAGGCACTGGACAGGTACAAGTGGAGGGGCTGCTCCTGTCATTCTGGAAGCAGCCACGTGGCTCTGGGTGATGAGAGGGAAGAACTGTGTGCCTGCACGCTGCCATGTCAGTTCAGCTCAGACAATGGGACTTGACCTGTTTTAGGGGCTTCACAGATGTTGCTTGTGGGTCTCAATGCACAGCAGCACTCCCTCCTTTCACTTCATCACATATGAGCACACAAACCTTGACTGGAGCCCTCAGCTTCCCAGATGTCCAGAGTGGGACAACTTCCTAAACATCCAGACCAAAGGTTGACATTTAGGCAAGCATTTTGAGCCCTCCGCCCCCAAACACAGATTAGTTATGGATGGATTAGTTAAAGAACTGCCTTTCAAAGAGGTGTCTGTGGTTTGAAACAGGGTAAGTATTGAGACTCCCAATTAGTACCCAAGGTGGACATAAATGCATTTTCTAATCCATTGCACTGTATTCTATTCCTAAATACATTGTAAAAATTATGGAAAAGAAAAAATGCTTGAAACAGCCATTATAGAGCATTAAGCATAGTTTAACAAGACAGTATTATGCCTAAAAGACAACTAGAGTCCTATGAAAGAATCAAGGGAGACATTAACAGCACCAGAAAGAAAACTTGCTGCTGTGGAAATTGGTGATTAACAATATGGCAATACTGCAGCAGTTCAGCCAAACAACCCAATTTGACTGTCTGTCTGCTGGTTGTGACCATTTTCAGGATGTGGCTGGTTGTAATAACTGAGGTTTTTTTAAACACTATAGGCTGCATCTTAATCACTCTTAATATTGGTAAGGAATTATCATACCTTGAATAGTAAAAATGAATTGTTACAATGTTTAAGATTAATTAGTTATATTTTCAATAGCATCCTAAATTAAGTCTTTTTTGTTGTTTTTAAATAAAAGCATGTTAACTGACTATGATCAGAACATTTGTTCAAGCTTAGTAAAAAACAAATGGGCTTGATTAAACTGAGGATTTCAGCAAGCACTTATTAATTTGAAACTTCATGTCAATTGTTTTAATACATCAAAGATCAGGAGAAATGGAGATTCACTGATTAGCTTATTAGCAGCATTCAAACCTTGACTGTGTTGGTGTTACAAGCCTTGCTTTGGTAAATTAAAAAAAATGCTTGACTCCTAATCCAGACATTATTTTTTCAAGGAACTTTCAGGAAAGGGGGGCTTGTAGCTAGTGGATAGGTTTTATCTGTATTTCTGAAAGGAAGATGAATATATTGTATAACCTGAGGAACACATTATGCTGTAAGTTGCTTCACTTTCCTCAAAGAAAACTGAATAAATCTTTTATTTACTGTGGGGGTTATTTCATCAATACCTGTAAACAAAAGAAATCTTCAATAGAAGACTCAAACACTCTTTCTTTACTCTTTAGAAACATTTTGGAGCATAATGCTATGAAGCTAAATTTAAAACACATAAAAATATATAATTTTGCTTCTGGATCAAGTATATTTTTCTGACATGGCTCCATTTGCTGATATTGGCCTCAGGTGTCGGCCCAAAATTAAAGTAAACTCACTCTACCACTGACAATATGGCCACTTCTATTTTTAGGCTGAGTGTGTGCACAGCCAGCATTCTAAGCTGGCCATACAATATAGCCTCCTTTCTAGCTGCTGAATTAATTAAATCTACACGTGTACCACCATAAGACAGAGTTCATCCCATTTCTAACCACAGCCAGGCCACTGGGGCTGCTGAGTGGCTGCCTATTTGATGTGGTATGGCCATCTATAGCATGTTACATGGGAGGCGGCACCTCTGGGGTGGTCTCTGAGCTTGTGCCATAATCAGGAAAAGGTTTTTTAAATACTCTGAGGACTGTTTTTCAGACACGCTCTTCTCTGCAATTAATGGGTTCAGACAGCTCCATCTGTAATGAGCATATTCTCATTAGAGTTTTGTCTCAAGGTAGCACTCTGCAAACTTACTTCTCTGATGCGGTGAAAAACATGAAGTGAAGTCAAAAAGTGAAATATCATAGTAATGTTTAAACATTTCTAGTCTTGCCATCAGAGGACCCTATGGCAATAACAGGAAGAATCACAGAAGGGCTGAGATTGAAAGGGACCTCTGAGGATAATCTTATCCAACATTTCCCCACTCCTATCAAGACAGGATCAGCTAGAGCCAGCTGGCCAGGACCATTTCCAAGCAGCTTTTGAATATCTCCAGAAACCCCACCACCTCTCTGGGCAACCTGTGCCAGCAATCAGTCACCCTCACAATTAAAATGTGTTTTCTAATTTTCAGAGGAAACATGGTGTGTTTCAGTTTTTATGCTTTGCTCTGCCTCTCTCTTTACCACTGTAAAGTGGCTCACTTCATCTTATTAACACTCTTCCTGCAGGTATTTTTATAAACATATGGATAAGCTCAACAATGAACCTTCTCCTCTCCAGGCTAAAGAGTCCCAGCTCATTCTGCCTTACCTAAGAGATGCTCTAGCCCATCATCTTTGTACCTGGACCTTTTATGGACTTTCCCCAATACACCAATATCTCATACCTCTTACACTGAAGAGCTCACACCAACAGTGTGCCAGGCATGCCCTCATCATTGCTGAGCAGAGGGGAAGAATCACCTCCCTTGTTCTGCAGAGGATAGTGGTCAGAGGATTGGAGGAGTATATCAGCACTCCGTCCATGGCATTCCCAGTCATGGCACAGGCAGCAGACTGCTCTAGGTGATGGTTAGATCAGCACATGGCTGCCTCTGTCCCCTGCAGCAGGGAGGCACCTGTTTGCGTGGGCTCACCATTTCATCCCCATAGTCTTCCATGGTTTAGGATCAGATGGAGCAGAGTCTTTACCTGAGGGCATACCTGACTCCTCATTAGTTTTGAGGGCAGGGAATGCATCTCCCAGTTTTAGGCCCTTAGATGGGGGCACTTCATTAGTGATAGAAGTCATGAACTTCCATCCTTCCCATTTTCCAGCAGTTGCACTTACCTCAATACCTCAATATTAGTGGTGGATACTGCCAGCTTCTCTGCTGCAGTTGTGGTCTAGGGTTCTTCACTCTGCTGAGAAGAATGTTTCCTTTTTTTTTTTTTTTGTCATAGAAATACTCACCTCTCTCCTTTTTTGGCCTCTCTGATGCTGTACAGGTTTCTCACTCCCACTTGTAACTCCTCCATTTGGTTTGCATACCTTCCAAGATTGCACACATCTGGCAGGACAGCAGGCCATTTCTCGGGCATCACAGAGAAGCTTCAGGTACTCCCTGCAGCCCGGGGCTTGGAGGCCTTCATCTGCTATCCAGAGTCTGCCTCAGGCCACCACCCTGGCAGGAGCAGCTGCTCCAGCACCTGCCAGTCAGGCTGCCCTGTAACATGCCACCACCATAACTGAGACTGACACAACGTTCAAAATCCCACTGAAGCCCCCTCCCTTGTGGTCTGCTGCACAAAGTGCTGCCTTGGAGCTATGCTCCAAGCCAGGGCTCTTGTACAGTCCTCACCTGGGCACTGGCTAAACATGCTTCACCCTTCTAAGGATGGGCAGCTGCCATGAAGGCTCCAGGCATGCTGGTTTAAGCATGATTATGATCATTAGAATCTTCCAGAGCTTCCTTGAGCCTATCCCTGGTAGCTCCCCCTTCCCTTGTTCTTGCCTGACAGCAGCAAGCACTCTCTAGTTTCTCAGCATTTCCCAGGTGTATCCTGGACCTTGTCCCTGGAAGATCCAGAAGCTTCCAAATCAGAATGAAGAAACTGTTGCCCAAACAGCTGCCTCTGTTGGCTGCACCCAAGTATGCATTCAATGTGTGATGAATCTTCAATTTTATTGTGTCTATATATGTATAAAATTCAGGCCCCATTTGTATCTGACATGTTAGCAGCCTAAATCACTGATTGGTCTTCCTGATGTGTTTGACTGCTTATTGTTAGAGCTGTGCATAAACAATTCTGGAGAGCGTGTCTGGGCTCCAAGATGGCTGAGTAGGAATAAGGTGAAACTCTAGAGAGTTCAGGCATAGAGGCATCAAAATAGCTGCATGGCATCAGACTAGTTGTCCACCTGAAAGTGTCCCATACCGAATACCTAGGTGCTTCCCCATTCTCCTGAGGTCTGTGTAGCAGAAAGGGACTCCTTAACTCCCTATAAGCCCTCTGCCAAACCACACATTCAGGCTGAGGTGAGTTAGCATTTACTCATAAATTCAGCTTCTTTGAACATGAGAATTACTCAGGGTTTACTGACAGCCATTAAACCCAAGTGAGTTAAATAGCTCGAAGTTAAATAGCTAAAAGAGCTATCCTTAGGGTATTTAATTAAAAATAGGCTCCTGACCAAAAGAATTTCATCAGATTATCTTTCATGAAAGCATTACTGTGAAAGGGTATAATTGCTTGGGAAAGACATCACATAGCAGGTTCTTCTATTATAAAAACCATTTCCCTTCACATGCCAGGTATTTTGCCAAAAAACAAAGGACCATATCTGTGTATATGTTTTTTTATCTGTGTATTGTTTTAAGATTATTTGACAAGAATTTGCAAAAACCCATTTTTTAACTTCCCTATTAAAGCAAAAATCAAGATCCTGCCTCTCTTGCGAGGCTGTGTTAACCAGGTCAACAGTGAATTCTCAGTCACTTTCTTGAAAACAGGGTTAAAAACCAACTTTAACTCATTTTACATGTCAGAGTTTATTTTATTTTTATTAAGCTTTCTTAGCTAAAACATTAAAGAGCATCATTGAGATGGATCCAAGTCTGGAGCAGGGGAAGAGTGTGAGGAATCCTTCCCCTGATGAGGAAGAAATATCTGAGAAAACATGGGACGAACTGACAGCACCTTTTTTTTTTTGGTGCACCTTTTCTGTTCCACATGTAGGTTTCAATCTTGGAGGGATACAAGTAATTGTAAGGGTCATAGATTACTGCTCATCTAAGGTCTCCTATAAATTCCCTGGTGTCAGACTAGCACCAGCCCTTCCTCATAATAGGCTCTCCAGCTGAGACAAGATCCTGAGAGGGCATGAAGGACATGTGACCGCTGAGACTGACCTCCCCCTCTGCTATGCAAGGAAAGATATTCATCCCGTAGTAAAGAAACACAAATGCCAGGGGATTCAGGAAAAGAAGTGGTGAGCAGGACCATGAGTCACTTATTTCATCTCTTTTTGGCTGGAACTAGGGGATGAGAGCTCAAATCTTGTAAGGAACAGCTGAGGGAACTGGGGATGTTTAGCCTGGAGGAAAGGAGGCTCAGGAGGGACCTTATTGCCCTCTACAGCTTCCTTAAAGGAGGCTGTAGCCAGGTGGGGACTGGTGTCTTCTCAAAAGTAGTAAATGACAGGATGAGAGGGAACCGCCTCAAGATGCTCCGGAGGAGGTTTAGAGCAGATATTAGGAAAAACATTATGCATGGAAGGGGTGGTCAGGCATTGGAATAGGCTCCCCAGGGATGTGGTGAAATCACTGTTCCTAGAAGTATTCCAAAAACATGTAAATGTGGTACCTGGGGACATGGTTTAGTAGTGGGCTTTGCAGTCCTGGGTTAATGGTTGAACTTGATGATCTTTGAGTTCTCTTCCAACCAAAACGATTCTGTGATTCCATGGATCAATTGCTGTATATACCTAGACTATTAATTAACATACAATTAATGAATACCTCTGAAGCATGTTTAAACTCTTTGTGGTCTATAATTGTTTAGTTTCTTCTTTATGTTACACCAGCATTCCAGGGACCGTGTTACTTCTATTTGGTGCACAACTCAAAGCAAATTGTCCTCTCTTCAAACCAAGTGCCATCAACCAGGCTGCACCTCCTGATGCCATGGGTTCTACCATTGCAGATGAACAGTTCAAGTAATGGGATGGCTTGTGTCTCCTCCAGACTTTTCCAACTGCCATACACTTGTTGAACAGTTTAAAGGAAAATCAGGCAACTAGGTATAGACAAGAAGGGACAAGCATTTCAGAGGAGGACCAATGAACATTGTACTGAGCTCTCCACTGGTGCAACCTGTTAGTGTCAGCATCTAAATGCCCCCTTTCTTTGCACTGGTGTCAGCCTGATAAAAGTCAAGGTTTGCTTATTTGTTCTTCTATAACTTTTTTTTTGATCAAATAAATAAACAAAACCCAAAGCCATCCCTGTTACTCATTTGCCAAAAAATATTAACAAACGTGTATCTTTCATAAATCAAACAACTCTTACATGGAAAACTGGATCATCATATGGATTTGAAATGTCAGGATTGCTTTTCCATTTTTTCTGACACCCCTCCTCAGTTTTTACTGTCTCTTTCACCTTCAGTGCCTGTGGAAGCTGAGTCATGGGTCATGGTCCCTGCACTAATGAGTGGTTCCATCCTCTCTACCACTTCCTTATTCTCAGCGAAACTTGATATAATTTTTCACAATGGTAAATGGAATCAGTAACCCAGTTGAAGAGGAGAGCATTTTAACCTCCTGGGGAACACATAATTTGAAACAATATTTTGCCAGACAAATAATTAACCTCTGTGGAGCATGGAAAGCACAGGTTGTATGCACTGAAGCCTTGCTCAGATGTCAGATACTTATTTTTTAACATCCTTTGGCTCTTAGTGCATTTTATTATGTTGAGCTCTCTAATGATGCTATTCTGAGACCAGTGGGATACCAGGGCTAACACAGCCTTGCCCTAACACACCCTGTGCAGAGAAGAAATAAGGAGTACAACGTGGCAAAAGGCATCATTGTGTGGCAGCACACCCTTCCAGTTTGGCCAAGACTGACTTGATCAAAAGATGGCAATATATATTCATTGGGAAAAGTAATTAAGGTGGAATATTTAACACTATGACACTCTCCTAAAATGCTGCTCACATTCTGAGTGTGGCTGAACTGCCCTGCTGGTAAGAAGCCAGATATCCTGGGTGCAGGTCCACAACACTCCTGAAGTCATCTATGCCCACAAGTCATAATGCAAATCTGGTTCATAAGTGATTTAGGTATTTTGTTAAAACCTCTCTGACTCTGTGGGGGCACTTTTTATACTCTTCCTATCCACAAAGCAGTGAATACTGACACTGAAAGCAATCAACTTGGCTGGATGCTGTGATTAGGACATGCAGCTCTTACAGTAAACACACTCTGCTTGCTCTCCAGAGAGCAGTACAGTGGGTAGCCTTGTCACCAGACTGCCCTCCTGTTTGTATCAGTAGCTGTGAGTTCAGCTACATTACATTAACCTTGGCTTAATCCATCACCATCACTTGAGTAACAACATAGTTGTTATCAAATACTCAGTGTAGTCCTCTTTCTCCTGGAAAGAGATTTTTACTTTCTTAACTGGCCCCTTGGTGGATATAATTCTGTAAAGGCCTGGAATAATATGTTCTTTGCTAAATTTGCCATATAATAACCTCGGCAACATTGCATCAGATCAATGTCGGTTTCCCTCGGTTATCCCCCCAAAACAGTGCCTTTGGGCAAACTCTGTCTTTCGTCATTTAGCATTTGACAATCGTAACTTTATTCACCCCACTGAGAAGGAAATATTTTGTTTACTCCATATAGAAAAAACATCCCAGAGAATTATTCCTACATTAAGCATTAGGAAAGATGTTAATGAAAGATCTTGTTTCACTGGGCAGCTAATTACACTTGCTGGGGATGACAGCTTAAAGAGTAATGTAAACAAACCCAGTGATGCAGTAATTCCCCTCAGGACATGCCTTGTGTTATTCTGTAGTAAATAAAGTCATCTGAGACCCTCTTGGCCAAAATGTCATTAGTGACATTAAGAAAATGCCAGTACTTGCTGATTTATGCAAAGTCTGGGGACTCTTCAGAACTAAAGAAAATGTTCCCTGTAAATATTAAGTCCAACAAAACTGCAGTTTTTTACAGTTTTTGCAAGTAATTTTGTCATTCACACATTAGCTTAAAACAAACAAAAATAATTTCATGATTTCACACCTGAATCAGTGCCTGAACTCAGAATATAACTATCTACACTGGATCAATAGATGTCACACTACAAGGTTACTGAAAGATAAAAAAATTACCTTTTAAAAGAAAATTAAATTCCACGTGCCTCTACAGGAAGTATCTAGTTTCACCAATCATTTATTCACTCACAGCTCACATGCAAATTCTTTAACACCTTTTTTCTCTACCCTTCAATGAAGTCTGACCAGCTCAGACCAACAGCAGTGTTAAAATAAGACAATGTCCAATTGTACAAGAAATATGTAACTATCCCTCTTTTGTGCCAATGAGATCTGCAGCCTTGGTAGAGCTTCAATGTTCAGGTTAACTGATAACAAGCTGGGTAGTGCTTTTATTCCTGAATTTTGGGTGGCCACGATGCCGTACCTCTATGTGGGCCAGGTGTAGGATCCATCTAATGCTGTCAGTGGGCAGCAGTCACACCCACACTCCCCTTTCAAGACTCCACTGACTGCAGCTGGAGCCCACACAATTGTCTCGGATGTACATGAAGTTATCTCATGCCCTTGGTGTTTTTTGATGTGGACAGAGAGCACCCCACCTCCCTCCCTGCATCAGAAGGCTCTGGGCCTTGTGTTTATGAGTCATCCTAGGCTTCATGCAACATGAATTTAGGGAGCTCATCAACATTTAGGGTTGCTCCTATGACAGTATGTAATTTTTAATGCCTACATAGCCTATGCTGTTTGCTTCCCTAAGTTAAATAAGAAATACCCCATCTGCCTCTGCTCTATTATCAGTCATGTGTAGCCACAAGCAAGCTAGAAGGATTTACCACACCTGTCATTGGAGCTGATTTTTGTGCACTGCGTGGCAGCAGCAGATGCCCTGCCCTCACTAAAACATGTATATTTGCAACCAGAGAAAACTGAACCACAAAGCAAATTTCCAAGTCTTAAATTCCTGCTCAAGTCCTGTATCCCAGCCCAAGTTTAAGAGGTCGCACTAGGTCTTACACAGCACCACAGTGTTTCAGGCTGGAGCAATTGAATGGCAAAGGTGTGGGCAAGCCACCAGCCAACCAAGACTCCAGGCTTCTATGTTTGCAGGTTCTGCCACCTGAGGGGTGGCAGCTCTTTTAGAGGTACCAAACTGATCAAAGCTTTGTGTCTCTTTTTAAAATACCTGTGGCTCCTGAGCTAATACAATTTTATTCAACATGCATTGTATTTCTTTGTGACTTCATGCCGTAGCTTACTTGTTTTTGCTCTACATCCACAGGACTCAGTTCTTCCCAGATTTTTTTACTTGCCTCTAGACTGACTGTTGGATACCTATCCATACAGCACCTGCCGTTAACCACACCAATGACTTGCTAGACATCATTAAACCCCCATCTGACCTGCAAAATATCTGGTTATTTCACCGGTTGCTATATATTTTCCTTATTAAAAAAAAAAAAAAATCCCTTTTCTGTTCAGCTTCTACAACTCTAAGCAGGGAATCTGCTATTCTTTTCTTTTTTAATTTTCTTTGAATGTCATTTACCCATGATTCTGTTAGGAATAAAGCATAGTTAAACGAATTTCTTTTGTCTCTGGTTAATATAAGCAGAATTAATATAATTGAGATGGGAGTACCAAATCCAACCTGCCTTTCAATTTCTTTCAATTAAGTTTCATTAAAATTACCCTGTGTCATTGGAAACAGTTATGTCAGGTTTGTATGCTAAGGAAAGAAGCCAGCTTCAAATGACAATTTCCTACCACAGGAAAACAATAACACTTCTGTAACTACTAAGCATCTGTATTATCATTCATCAGATGCAAATTTCTTTATATAATTCCTGAATAAATAAATGCATTATTCCTGAACAAAATCCTTGGATACGCCCCTTTCTTTGTGCACAATTTGCTCATAATGTTTTAATTTATAATCAATAACCCTCTACATCTTGGTGTTCAAATGAGACTTTTTGGTTCACAGGCAGGAATTGCACATCACTTAATTCTGCTCTAATAATATTTGAATCATTTAGAGGAGTAGTCTTTTGACAAAAACTATGCAAATTTTATCCATTTGTGGTGTGAGGAATTCCTGTTTAGAGATGTCAAAGTCATCAAAAGATCTGTAATTAGCAACATCGATCATTTTTGTTCTTCATATTGCTTACCCTTTAATAAAAATCTTTGCAAGAGCTCTCCTTAACCTGTTAACAAAAGTTATAGGAAATTAGATCACATGCAAAATGAGTTCATTCCATTGTTTTCTGGTTTTATCCCCTGAATCCTATTTCCTCTGAATTTTGTGATTTTCTAATTTTGTTTACTGCTGTGGTAAATTTTCTCTTTTAATTACTTTCTCTCTAAGAAAGAAAGAAAAGCTACACAGCACAAAGACATCACTGAAAAGCTCAATACAGAGAAGCTTTGCAAGCTATTCTAAGATAAAAACTCTGGAGATGATCCAAAATCCAGTGAAGTCTGTGAAAAACCTCCCTCTGCCTGTCCTTTGGAATCTGTCCCAAATGAGGTGCTGCACTTTTGTGCCAGGCTCCTCACTCTCCCCAAGGGAAGCAACTGTGACTACCTGGCTCCAGCTTTTGTTTCTTGCACAAAGCACTGGAGGAGAGATGGCAGCACCTCAGCGTCTCACTGAAACAGTCTGAACAATGAGCCCAACATGTTTATGCAGGAATGCATGTGAGTGTTTATATGCCAGCCCTGCTCTTAGAGACTCTCACTGTAGGAAAATGAGAAAATAAGTACTTAACTGTGCAAGTAATTTCAGCTGGAGCCCATTATCCATCTGCTAATACAGTGCAGCCTAGAAGCTTTGCCAATGACAGATTAAGGTCAAACAAATGATCATTCCTACAACATACACTCCTCTTCCTAAATATATTTTTCTTTTATTATGTTGTGAAATTCTGATCAAAAAGCCTATAATAACATTATATTAGTATAAATTTCTTGCAGTGAAGCTACAGCAAGTTTCTTGAATAAAATTTGGGTCCAGAAAAGCCAGACAGTATATTTAAGACAGGAACTCTGATCTCAAGAGTTTGCAGGCCAAAAAGGCAAAACAGGGGAAGAATTGCATAAAGAAGGTGCTGTTGTTTCATTTACAGGGGCAGAACCAAAGAAGAGGGCTTGTGGGAATGGGGTATGCAAAGATTGCAGGCACAGAAATAATAGTGGCAACTTTAAAGCCTGCATCAAGTGTCAGGGTGAGACTGAAAATCCCCCATGATGTGCCTAAAAATATTTTTCCCCAAACTTCAATTTGTGCTGAATTTTTTTTTTACAGAAGCACTTCTTTAAAACATTTTTCAACATCAGATGTCTTTAAAGATAAAGTTGTTCAGACAGCTTTGGAAATCCTAACCTGACCAGCTGTGCACACACACACAGACTACACGTAACTAAAGACAAGGTCGTAGTGTGAAGTGTTAAGCAAATCAATCTATAGGGACTGCATGTTCTGCAGACTAAAATATAACACATCGGAGACAGGAAGGTAATTAGCAGTATTTAATTTTATGACTGCAAAGTTACACAAGGATAATTTAGGTACGTTTTGGATTCAGCCACAGGTCTTAAGCACTAAATAGATAAGCCTTGTTCACTCAGGCACATTGCTCAAGTGTTCTAAATCTTTGCACAAGCTGTCTTGTCTTTTACCATTGCTCTGACCAGGAGAAAAATGCCCTTTCTTCAAAGTCAGACTCAGAATATGTAAATCGAGGATGATAAAACTGACCTTTTTTTTTTCTTTCCCCAAAGAGCATTTCATTATCCGCTGATGAGAAATGCTGCCTGGACGCTGAGTACCATTATGTAAACTACAGATGTCTCACGAATTCTTGTGTAACGGAGTGAGAGGGGCGGTGCCTGCTTGCCTCCTCCCCAAGGAGCTGCTTTGCACAGAGGGAAAGACACAACATAGCCTGTCCCACAGCAGCTGAGCCCCAGCCATGCCCCATCTCTGCTGCGCGCAGCGCAGGTAGGAAAAGTTATGGCATGTCACTGCCTCATCACGGACCGCAGCAAAATGCCGAGCACATGAGACATCACAGATAAAAAAATGTTTTTAGCAACACACTTGAAGGGGAGGGGGGTGTGTGTGGTGTCTTAAAAAATGGAGTCTGCTAAAAGTAAAGGCAGTCAGGAAGAAATTCTGATTTTTTTTAAGATAGTCCAGAAACTACTTTATTTCTCTTCTCTACTTAACTTTTGTATTGCCTGGCTAGAAAAAAAGAAAATAATAGTAGAAATGAAATCTGACTTTGAAAAGAGAATGCTACATTGTGAAATAAATTTTTTTGCACACTAAAAAAAGCTTTTTCAAAGGAGGTAAAGCACTGAGTTGAGAGTGTCTACTAATTTAGAGCACGCCATAGGAGGTTCTTCAGACCTGAATTTTTCCAGTTCATAGCAGGCAAACAATTTTAATATATTTGGCTACCTAATGCATGTGCCTATTTACCTTCATCTTTCTCTTAAGAATTTCACAGGTGCTCCCTCTGTCCAGCATAGGTATGTTTCAGCTGCAGTAGTGAATGATCAGCATTTTTGAAAAAAGGATCAAGGACTTTGAAAAGAAGAAATCAAGGCTCTCTGAAAAACAGAAACCCACAACTGGTGATCAGTTGTCAGCTTGGTTCAAAGGGCTGAAATATGACATTGCTGAAAAAAAAGAATTCATCATAATATTTACATGATAATCACATCCAGAGATGACCAGTTTTTTAACATGCCACAACAGCAGAATTGTTCTGTTTTTTTCCCTTCTTGAATGTTGCAAAATGAATTAGTTAAAAAAAGACAAAGTCATAGAAATACCCTTCCTAAAATCTAAGGAATTTTTCCTGTGTCATGAACTTTTAAGTAATAGAACAGGGTTCCATTTAATGGGAAAATATTAAGCTGACTTAATTGCATCAGACCCCAAGTGGCTGAACCTCTGTAATGGAAATATTGATATTGATCACAAACTGCAGAAACTTCTCTCTTTCAGTCCAGCACAGATCTACAGCTAATGAAGCTGGCTCTCCACTAATGAGAGGCTTCTTATATGAAATCAGTTTATTACATCCTTGAGCCATATATGAAAAGCTTCCAATACAGGAATGAAGTTTAAAAGCACATGCAGAAAAGTAGCCAAGAACTTGTTGGATTACGGATTGGATTGTCTATTATTTCTGAAAGATTATTTTGACTATGTATCAGAATTATAGGGCAAAAAAATGTGGGAGTGCCTCTTGTATTAATAACACATTCCTCCCATGTTAGGTGTGTGCTTCACATGTTCCTCACGTATCAGTGAGGTTCCAAAACACTGATCCCTAACTACAAATTAGGTGGAGTTTTTACCAATTATTTGCTAGCTTGTGAAGTCATTGAGATATTATTGCAATGTAACAATCAGCAAGCATTGGGAAAGTGGTATCTGTATCCCAGATTACAGAAGAATTAGACAGATAATGAGCCTGAGGACTGCTCCAAATTTGTGCAGCATTTGGTAGAAAAATGCATGACAGTGGATTCACAGATTTCAAGGACTGCCACACTCAAACTTTCAGTGATCCTGTATTCAGTAATAGAAATCACAGGATTATCTTCAAAATCATGAGGCATGCAAAGTAACAAACTCACCATTACTTTTACTCATCTTTCTAGTTTAGAAGTGGCGCTTAGAGCTAAGCAGATGATTTCAGGCACTCTGACTTTCAGCAAAAATGGGAACATCATGAGACATTATGAGACAGCCAAGACAGTTGGTTACTCAGGACCATGGCCTATTCTTGTTATTCATAGCATGTTTTCCCACCAGTATATATCTTGCTCCCAAAAGTTACTCTGAGTGGATCTCAAAGCACTTCCAAACCCATTAATTTGTCCTTCAGCATCAGCCTTTGCTAAGACTTCCACTGTAACCTTCCAGTTCTGTCAGCAGCTGCCCTGGCTATGTGGACCTGGGAGGTAATCCCTATTCCATAATCTCTGGCCTGGGCACATTGTTGGCACTGATGTGCAGAAGGCAATTCTCCTCACATTCTCTGGAGGAATGAGTGACTTTGCTCACACCATGCTTCACTTCCCAGCCAGACTAGAGGAGCACCACCAGAGAAGTGTGCCCTTGCTCCACATTTGTAATTAGCTCAAATGCTGATGTAATAGCTAAATGTAATTTAGATGGCATGTAGTTATTGACTTTTGAATGAAAAGTTCAGATTCCTTTCCTCTCATACCCAGCTGTGAGTGACTGCCTGGTGTAGTTTTGGCTGCAGTGCTGAGCAGGGGAGGTCTCCTTACTCAGCCTGCCCCACCTGCTCTTCCTTCATCTCTGAGGGACGCAAACCCACTTGTTGCACGAAACCTGGTGATTCACTGCTGGGAATTTGCACCATCTGTGCTGAGCCAACACCACCCCGCAGGAAGAAACACCGCCTCTTGCAGCACTGGTGCTGGTGCACTTGGCACACACACCCGAAAATGACTCACTGCAAAACCCTCAAATGGGCAAATCATGTGTGTTGAATTTGGCTGTCACAGCTCTCAGCTCTGTGTTGCTTGCAGTGCTGAAGTGGTTTAAAGTGTTATTAATACATTTGTCGTACCTAACTAGAGATTTACTAGGCAGAGGTAAATAGAATGGGGTGAAAAGCATGGTCGATGTCACTAGAAGGAACTCAGAATCCCAGAGGAAATGCCTGCTGCTGTCACCCCAGCAAAGAAGGAGGACAGGCACAGATCAGCCAGGTGATGTGGCTCTCCCCTCTGGTGCATGTGCTGTGCTCCTCTCAGTGTCCCATAGCCAGGCCAGCCCCCAGCCTTCCTCCCCATCCCCAGAGAGATGGTGCTCGCCTCACTCCTCAGCCTCCCAGCTGTGAAATCACCTGGAAAGCTCATTCACTCTGCTCACTTTATGAGTGTCAGGACCCTGTTATTCAAATATTTATGACTACCTTGTGTGGTATAAAACCAGTGGCATCTGCTGAAAACATGAATTTAATCCAAGCTATACTCATTAAACAAGACTCTGCTCATTTTATACCTTTGCCTCTTGCTACAGAAGTTGTCCCAATGGCATCAGCCAAGGATTGTCTCCCCAGAAAAATGTTGCTTGCACACATTAAAACAATTGAATCTCGCCAAAATTGCTAGTAGCAAGTCCCATTTACATGACAATGTTTCTTAGCTCTTTAAAGGGCATTTCACTAACTTTCACAACTATAATTGTAAACCCTGATATTTTTTAACAGAAACACAGGAGCTGTTTTGGCTCTGACACAAGGAAGAGCTTATAGATTCCAGAGGTAGGTTTGATAAGGGTAAGCAAAAAGATAATTTGTAAAACTAAATGTTAGATCTCATTTTTTTTTTTTCAGTGTTGGAAAATGTATTTTTAATTTAGCTAAGAACCAGAGAAAGGTGCAACAGAAGGGGGTTCAAGTTGAATGCCATGT
This sequence comes from Certhia americana, assembly GCA_018697195.1. Classification (NCBI taxonomy): domain Eukaryota; kingdom Metazoa; phylum Chordata; class Aves; order Passeriformes; family Certhiidae; genus Certhia; species Certhia americana. The sequence continues at coordinate 81,199,984 of CM031858.1, read as the reverse complement.
CACTATTTTTGATTGTCAAAAACTTATCTATTGCACTTAGCACACTGTACAGCATAGGACAGAGCAAGACCTTATAGCTGTGCTGACAGTTTTTTTGTAACTAGAATGGTTTTCCTCCTCTCAGTAACCTTACATGAATGTACTTACCTTTACAACAAAAATTAGCAGCAATTTCTCTTTTATAAACATGATGTATCATGTCATTATTATTTATTCCCAAACCCACATTTTCAGCAGTTTCCAATCAAACACAGCTCAATATAGAGGTCCCTGCAGGTAAATCACCTTGCTGGATGATAAGCAAGATGCCATTTTTATAAACCAATCAACAAAAAAATTAAATCAGCTTGCTAGCAAGTTCTCAATTCTATCTTAATATTTTATAAATAAAATCCCTCCTGGAAAATTCTAGAAAACATCAAGGTTTATTTTTCTTGTTTGTATTCCAAAATGTAATTTTTTTTTCCAGATCAATTAATTCACACTGAACCCTTGTACCAATTATGCTTCATTGTGTTGCTTGTAATGCTAATATGCTAACTAGTGTAATGAAACTTTCACAAGCAATATAACTAACTGTGTTCATAATTAAGGCAAAGCATGGACCTTTTCCAGGCTGCCAAAATACCATCCTTCTGAGGTGAGAGTCATCATCTGCCTCAGCAGCAGCCCTCAGCTTGTGCTTCCCCTCATCGACTGGCCACATGTGGGGCAGTACATGATCAGGATTATCACTGCCTCCAGGCACTAATGAGAAAGGAGATGGAACTCCTCCGCTCCTCTGCCAGGAGAAGAAATATGCAGCATGGGAGGAAGTCAGATCATGTGCTAAGTCAAAGGAAACACCTGTCTGCTTCCACTGCTGATTACTATGTTAGGCAGCATATCTGTATTTTCTGTGCCATGTGTACTGAAAATGGAAAAACCTCTGCTTGGGCCATGTGCCTTAATGTGAGGGAGAGAACCAAAAGGGCCAATCAGTGCAAAACATTCAAGTTTTAAAGTTAATTTCCCCCTCCTCAACTTTGAATAGTCCAAACTGATGAGTACAAAATCAATGCATTGCTGCAATTGGGGGGCCATCTGGTCAGCACTTTGTTAACAAATTACCCATATGTGGTGAAAGCACACTGTACAGCTCGTGGTCTGCATCAGCACTTGCCACCATACCTGGAGTCCCCTTCAAACAGGACTGCATGGATGCAGAGAGGAATTGAGTGCAAACCCTTCTTCTTGAGAAGGCTGACTCCTCTGGCCCTGTCTCTTCCCTACTGCTGTCCTCCGGGAATGCAAGATGCTTTTGCTCTCCTTTTTTCATGAGGAAAGTGCCTATTTTCATCTCTTCCACAACCACCTACAGAATAGATGATAGTTTTTCCTTTACTTAGTGTGCAAGTTCCTTCATGAATGTGAGACAGACTGTAGTGAAGCAAACCAGAGAAATCTAAGTACAACTTAAGTGCAACCATGATATTTAAGGAAATTTTCTTCATAAGATTTTGATACTGAGTAAGTGAAAATAAACAGAGTGGGGCAAATGCAGTTATTTACAGCTGTACATAAGACAAAATTCTAAAACTAAAAAGATTGAAGATATGTTTGACCATGACTTAACATTGCCTTAATAATTGAAGAAAGAACTTTTAACTTGTTTACAACACTTACGGCATATAAATAAGTGTTCACATTTCCATGATTCCTGAAAATATGCAGTCTTTTTGCTTTCTTAGGCTTCAAAAGTTTGCAATTCATATCATTAATTTAGCTGTCGAATTCCAACCATAAATTTTAAATTGGAAGACATTGACCTTGACCTCTTCATTTCTATCTCACCAGCTGAAAAGCTGAGATAACAATATTTACCTATCTCTGTGTCTTCTGATTGTTAATTGCTGCTTCTGAAGTGCCTTGACTATGGAAATGTCATCCCTTGATGCCATCCTTTTCACAGGGGAAGTTAGAAAATGTTCTTGTTGCTGGACATGCAAGAAGCAATCAAAAGGAAATCACGCTAGACCCACAGGGTGTTTCCAAAGAAAATACAACCATGCAGAAACATCTGTGTCCTTTACTGCATCAGTAACAGACTTCAGATAGAGTTGTAAAGAAAATGCAGGCAATGAGAACAGCACAGGAAGGAGATATTGCCCACCCCTTTTGGCAGTACTTGTTAACTAGCACTGTAAAGGGGGTCAGAAGGGCCCTCCACACCTGCCTCTATGGCAGAACATGCTCTGAGCTGGGACAGCTCTTCAGTTTCATATTCTGTATGTACACAGGGGGGAATGGGCAGTAGCAGAACTGAAATGGAACTGCAGAGAATTTACCACAACACCGCAGACAGAGTTAGCTACTGACTTAACCCACTAATTCTTTCTCCAGCAAATTAATGGAAATAAATTTCCTTAAGTGGAAGAATTCTGATAAAAAGTAATGAAACAGAGTGAGTAGGATATTTAAAACTGCTTAAATGACAATCACATGGGAGGTATGATTTCTAAAGGGGAATGTTTTAGAGATAATCTACTTTCACTTGAACATCTCCTGGGATGAATCCCATGATGTTTGTGATTTGTGAAAATCACATTATGAAAACACCAAGAAGCAATGAACAATGGAACCATTGGGCTAGATAAGCATCTGTTTATTTTAACCTGGCAGCATGGCAATTTTAATGATTTCAGGATAATATTAAATAATCTCATTGGAGAATATTGTATTTCTGCAGAGATGAAAATGAGTATGATCCCATTAGAGACAAGGAAGCCTAATAGATAATGCACACAATAGGGAAACAATAATAGCCCCACAGTTATTCTGTGAGTTTCTAAAATGTTTTCAAACCACACACATCTTATCAGGACACTAATTTTTTAAATCACTTAAATACATGCACAAAGCTTTTTCCAGAACATGTAAGTATATTTGTCTTTCAATAAAAGCCTCTGGTTATTCATGTTGGCATAGTCTGGTGAAACACCAGTTAACACCAGAGAGACCAATTATCTCAGGAAGAGGTGGGAGAGGAAAAATAAAAAATCTTCTTAGCATGACTCATTGCACATACAGGGAATCACATTTCCAAATATAGGATATTATTATTTTGATACCGTATGAAGAAACAAATACAATCTCTGAAATCCTGTGCAAAGGCAATAAACCAGATTTGTATCCACATGGCCTTGCTGGAGACCACTTTGTATCTCAGTATCCTGGTTTATATTTAAGAGTGTAGATGAAATAGGTGGAGAAAAATCCAATGCACTGATTATAATAACTCTTTTTCCTAAAGTACTAATAGTAATTTTCTGGCCAGTGTTCATTATGTTCTAAAAAGAGAAATAGTTCCAAGATGACCATTTGTAGGCCTTGATGGAGCTGCACCACATGTACTCAGATGGATTTCTCTAATGGTTCCCATTGGTAACCATACCCTATACACCATTTGCCTAATTATGTAGGTATATGGATAAGCCATTTGAACCATGAGTAATTTATAGCATATGAGTAATGCCAAAATAAGACGCCTGTATGTTTGATGTTATATTATACAATGCTCTGCTGCATTGGAGTAGCATGCAATTCAATTTCAGCATCTATAAAATGGTTATGACTTTCACCTTTTCAGCATGAGGTGAGGTATTTTGCTGAAACCTGTCATTCAGTGCAAGCTAAAGTCTAAAGCATTCCAAATTCTCAATGGAGAGTGGATAATAAAATGAGATAGTATATATTAATAAATTACAGCAGTAAATTCTTGATGTCCTCTTTAATTTCTTTTTTTTTTGAAAATATTTCTGTTTCTGCTTTTACATCAATATTTTTCCAGTACTGGACTGCATTAGATAGTGGTGTCCAATCCCCAGTTTGAATTAGGCAAAACTGAAATAGAAAGAGGATTAAACCCATAATATTTCAGAAATAGAAACTGGGTCACATATTAAGGCTTTCTCTAGGGTTTGTCAGAAAGATTAAAATTAGGATGAATTTATCACTGACTTCTTTACAGTTTCCTGATGCAGGGCAAGAGTAAGGATAGATGGACATGTATCTGGGCTACTCCAAGACTTGACTTCAAACACCATCAGAAACTCCATCAAACAGCAATGTCCTCAGGTCCCAAACTTCCCAGGAGCGGAGAAGTACCATTATTGTTATTCAGGAATAAAACCTCAGGGATGGAGAAGCTTAGAGCTCTCACAACCATGCAGGAAATCTGTAGAAGAGGAGTGAACTGATCAGAAGTGCAAGTGTAGACATGCTATGTGTTTTCTCCATATGGAATGGCATCAGCAGGCTTACTCATACCAGCATCAAACCAGCCTATTTTTGGGTGCATAATTTCACAATAAGGGAAGAGAAATAATTTTAGGAAAATGTGAAGCAGATACATGGCTTTTCCCCTGTATGTAGAAAGAATTCCTTTAGGGAAGAACAAAAGATTATGGTAAAAATATAACATTACTTTTTTATTCTAGATACCCAACTGAGGGACACATTTTCACACATATATGTGGGGAGTCTTCTGCTTCAGTAGAGTGCAAAAATAAGATAACAGTTCACAAATAAATTCTCACATACACTAATCCAGTCAACCCCCACCCCCAGTCCTGATGACCTGATAATTATAATCTATCAATGGAATATATACAGCAGTATTTTCCCTAGTAATTTTTATACATGTATTAATGCCTAGTATTGTGTTATTTTAGTACCAAATATACCAAAAATAAAAAAAAAATCAAAATATAGAAAAAATAAAATTAAATTTATAGTTTGAGAAATAATTTTCTCTCCTCTCAATTTTTTTTCGCCTTCCTCCAAGAAAAAGAAATCCACTGACATTTCAAGCCATGGCTTTTCCCCCCTTATTAGGTGGTTTTGTGACATTTTAAGAAATAATACACAAAGTAAAAAGAAAAAAGAATAATTTTGAAGAGGTAATTTTAAAAATCTACTCTTCAGAGATGGAAGACTCCCAGACAAAGACTTTATGTAAATCTCTGGTTTTCATCAATAAAGCAATGTCTGGGCAACAACAAATTTTCAACAGTTTTCTCCCAAGAAATTCCCTAAGACAGAAATTGAGAGAAATATGAATATAGAAGATCCATGCTGAAGAATTATTGAGAAGCCTCAAGGATATTCAGCATCATTCAGATCACAGTCTACAGCAGCATATATTTGAAAAGAGCAGCTCTGTGGGAACTAGAACACTCTCCATCTCTCCTCTTACTTGCACAGCCTCCTCCACTTCTACCTACTTCTTTCAAAAATATCAAACCACATATAAAAGAAGACTGTTAGAATATTTGGTGTGCTACATTGCTTGTTCTTTACAGTCTTGAGGAAATCATCCAAAAAGATTTAAGTGGCTTACATACTTCTCCGGTGAAGCTGAACCTCACTAGCCAGTGCTTAGGCGGTAGGTGCCCACCTTCCAGATGCCCCTGGCTATCAGGCAACCTGCCCAGAACTAGCACAGTTTACCCTGAGAGACCTCCCTGCTGCTAACCACTGCTGTCCTCAGGGAACTCAGCACTGGCAGGGTTTGCAAGCTTTGACCACAAGCTAAGCCGAGATTAGCCAGACCCAAGACCATGCCTTGAGGAAGTATTCCTTTTCTGGAAAGGACTGTGCTTTAGATTTCAGTGCAAACAAAATACAGGTTCATACTGAAAACAGAAAATCAATTATTTTCAGTCACAGCTAGTAAATTAAATTAAACGAACTAGTATTACATTTATACCCTTATGTCCATTTATAGTGTTAACTGCACAGAGATACCAATGAGCTGGTACTACAGATGATCTAAACAGCATTTAATCTGACTGAGCAAGTGCTGGAAAATACTAGCAACTGAGAAAACACTAACATTCAACAAGATCGTTGCTAGTATTTCTTATTCTCTGGCTCTGCTCTCATCATTCAGCTCAAGCCTTTGGTTTCTAGGAAACATATTGCAACTTCCACTCATAGCTCCTTAGCAGCTGTTACTATTCAGATCAACCAGGATTTCTCATCAAGTCTTGGCCAGAGCTTAGGAAAACTGAAACTCCAACCTTTCTCCTTCCAAAGGACTTTTTAAGTGGGGCAGTCTTAGCAAGTGGTGCTGAATCTATTAATTTATAAATGCTCTCTCCAACACCCCCAGTCAGGTAAATATGAAAACAACCTTGTCTCTCTTTGGCTCATTGTAATTGAGAAGGAACATTTTCTTAATCATTTCTTCAACTTAATTCTTTACCTTGAATGCCTTCTTCACACATACCTTGCCAATAGTACACCACCTGATGTTTTTTGACTAGGTTAATTGCACTTTGATGCCTCACAGCAGCTAGCCTGCTTACAGTCCTGCTACAGCCCTAGCAAATCACCCCAATAAAAAAATATATATTAGTAATAGGCATAATAAACAAGAGGTTGGATTTATTAGCCTACTAGCTCTGCCAAGAGCTCAGCAACCCCAGAAACCAGTTTGCTTACATCTGTGCTCATAAAAGTCTCTTGAGATTAACTTCAAGCAGACAGTTTGAAGATGCAGGCACTGCTTTGAGGACCAATGCGAGGCTTGGAGGCAGTAATTCTGAAAGTCTCTCCCCAAAAATCCAAAAGATGCTGTCAATAAAAAGCAGTATCTTATCTCTTTTAGCACCTTGTTTCCCTCGGTGCCCCCATTTCCTCCATGGACTACCTGTTGTGGCCTTTGGCATAGAGCAGGTCAGCCCTGGGATGATGCTGACTTAGGTCATGCCACCAAACCCACTCCCTACACTGGCCTTTTAGGGGCTTCAGCTCTTCCCCTGTCTGTGAACATAGAGGGCTGCTCAAGAGAGGTTTTCTTGTGCTCTGAATGCTTCCTTTAGTGGTGCTGCTGGAAATGCTGTGAAAGAGAGCTGCAGTGCCCACAGAAACCCCTTCTGTGCATCCCAGGGTTTTTACAAGCTGCTGAACAGAGAGAGGGTGTAAGTGAGCTGGCTCTCATGTTTAACACTGTGCTATTGCTACCACGCCAGGTCCTGCCAGGTAACAAGGTGCTGCTCCATCCTTTCACTTGCTCCCAGCACAAACCTACAAAGCAATGGGTGAGGAGCCAAATGGATACAGAAAAACCTGCCTGGAGAGCCACCAGGAGTTTGTAAAACCCACTGAAGTGGTTGGAGTTGCCAGCTGGTGGGAATACACCAGCAAGGTGCCTAAACAGCCTAAATGTGTTACCAACAAATGCTCACTCAGCCTCAGATTACCTAGGAGATTTTTACAGACAGATCAACTAAGGAAGAGAGAAATAGACCCTGAATTTCAGAAGTGAGTGCTTAGATGTCAGACGGGTAAAAAACCCCAAACAACCAGGCATCTTGTTATTCAGAAATTTTAGACACCTGAGTAATGGAAACAACCAAAACTAAACATATTTTATTTTATTTTATTTTATTTTATTTTATTTTATTTTATTTTA